>PVKA01003966.1:51581-96477 GCA_004027165.1 Ctenomys sociabilis | reverse complement strand
TATATCCTGTCCAACCACCATTAGTGCACATCTTGCCTCTCATAGAATTATGTAGAAGCACAGCGTTATCTATCCCAACTGTACTGTCTATACACACACATCCTGATTTTTTCTTTCTACAACCCTTCCTTTTTTGTAGTGGGAATTGAATTGAGAACCTTGTTCTTGCCAAGGAGCTACCTCCCTGCCCCCCAGTTCTATGTGTCTTTTCAGTCAGCACTACCATGCTGTTTTAGTCACAGTTTCTTTGTAGTATAATTTGAAATTAGATATTGTGATTCCTCCAGCCTTTCTTTTTTATCCTTGCTTAAGACTGCTGTTTCTGTTTTGAGTTTTTCTGTTTCCATATGAACTTTGGGATTTTTTTCTAGTTCTGTAAAGTTTGTCATTGGCTTTTGATAAGGATTTCATTGAATCTGTATCTTAATGCTGTGTGATTACCCTAAGCTCTAGAGTGTGTTGTTTCTATTGAAAAATATTCTATTAGATTAATAACTATGAAGTAGTGGAGAAGAGAGAAAAAAAATGATGACTCTGGAGTAGATGGACCTGGGTCTGAATCTTGGTTTTTCCAACTCATAGTCAGAGTGACATGAACACATAGCTTGCAGTTAGTGCCTCAGTTTCCTGTCTGTAAAATGAGAAAATCCATAAAAGAGGGAATGGGTAGGTAGTGCTGGGTACACAAAGGGAATCAGTTACTTGTGTTTATTTTCTCTTCCCTTCACACCAATAAGAAGAAATCACATACAGTTAACTCGTGTATATGTATATGTTGTGCTTTCTTAGATTCAACCAACCAACCAACCAACCATGTCTTGAACACAGGGGAGCAGAAAGAATTGTCTATACTGCCCATGTGCAGACAACTAATCCCTAAATGATATATACAACAATTGCTTGAATATCATTTACTTTGTATTAGATATAAGTAGTCTAGAGATGATTTAAAATACACAGGAAGGTATATAGAGGTCATATGAAAACATAATAATTTATATATACTTTCAGACTTTAGAGTCCAAGGAGTTCCTGGAACTACCCTCATAGACACTGAGGGATTATTTATTTGGATTTTGGGGTGGGGCTTTCACCGACTCAAGAAATCATCGTGTATTTATTGTTTTCAAGTTTGTAGTGAAAGAGATTTGGTCATGAGAAAAACCAGACATTCTTGGGATGGCCAGTGTGTGTCTGGTGGGTCCAGAGTATCTCTCCACTGGGAAAGGTTTAGATATCCTTACTTCTCAGATTGCATTTCAGTGCTCTGGTATTCACATGCCCAGTGGCTGAGAGCAAAGTGGGGATTCTTGGGTGGCTTTTGCTGCCTCTGACCCCTCTCCATCTGGGAGTTAGTATTTGCTCAGGAATTTAGAATCTGAGCCATAAATGGCAGTAAGCATAGTCATTTATCTACCTGTCCATATGGGGTGCCTGAATTTTCAGAGCTATGATCTCCTCTATCAACATCCACCTTGCAAAACACCTTTGTGAACTTGTACTGAAAGGCACAGCAGAAAAAGAGAAAAAATATGTTTTTGTTTAAAACAACTTGGGCAAAAGTGTTACGCCATAAGGAGAGCTGAAGGGATCCTGAAGGGACATGTAGTAGGTGGGCTTGCTAGTCTGTTCAGTATAAGGACAGTGATATGTAGTCATTGCCAGTGTGACACCTCCTTGCCTCTGAAGCACATCTCAGCTACAGGAAACCTTGGTGCCACCTAGGAGAAGGCATTCATTTTGCCATGAGGAGAGAAGTTTGGCTTCCTGTGATTCTGCCTACGTGTTTCTTGTTGATAATTGGGATCTAGGAGCTCTGAGGTCTAGATATAAATTTAAAAAAAACCAAAAAACATTCCTTGGCTCTGTGTTTTCCTCTCTCATTTTTTCTTCTGTCCTGTTTCCCAGGGCGTCCTTGAGGAGCAGCTGGCCCTGAGCGGGGACCAGGCCTACAATGCGCACTTTGGGGAGAGCATCGCCAATCTGGGGGATCTTGATGATGATGGCTTTCTTGGTGAGCAAGGTGTCCACGGGACTGCAGAGCTCCTCCCGGAGCAGCCATGAGCCCCGTGTTAGAGTGGCAGGCTGTCCTTATTTTTATGGGGAGTGAGGAAACTTAGAGATGTTGGCCATGTAGACACCCAGAGCTGAGTTCTGAGCCTGCTGGAGTTTTGCTTTTGCTCCCTTTTGCATCAGCTCAGCTCTCTTTGTTCTGTCTCTGCAGTGGAAACCAATCTCAGGACAGGCCTTCTGGCTTCTGGTGGTGGAGAAATTTGATGAGCTTTCTCCTGCCACCAATTCTTTTTGTTTCTGTGTTCTGGATGCTCCATAATGGTCTGCCATGTTTTGGAAGAAATAAATGAGGACAGAAGTAAACATCCCCCCCAATAGTTGTGGTTTTGTAGGTTCACTATGGGGTGAGGTATAAGGACCTAATGTCCACTTGTGCTTGGACCCAAGGATCCTTCACAGCCTTTTGGCTTCTGGCCTGTTAAATAACTATTCCCACCCTTAGGGATGAGGGGAGCCACATCCACAGGCTGAGTGTCTGGGCTCCTTTGCTACCTCATCCCACTGACAGAGGGAGAGGTAGAGGAGGGAGAAGAGGAAGAGGATGAGCATATGAACATCTGTCTTGAGATCATGGGGTTGCATGCTCTCTGCCCTTAAGCACAGTTCTTCAGACACATGACTCTTATGAGAAGCAAGGAAAAAGGAGGAGGAAATTCCTGGGCTTTGATCCAGGGGCTGTCATTTGTGAGAGTAACATTGATTTTCCTTTTGGAGAAATTAATTGTAGTTTGTAAATTTTCTTTATCTAGGAATCAAGTTGACATTCTTAGTTATGCAATAATCATTGCCTGTGGAATTCACCTTTGAATTTTGAGACAGGTACAGGGTCTCCCTAAGTTCCCTAGACTGCCTCAGCCTCCAAGAGTACTGGGACTATAGACATGAACCATTACACCCAGCTTATATTTCTTTAGATCAGTGTTTCATTGCTTTTTCTTATGAAGATGAGGTAGAAACTTCTCTGGGACCAAAGTCCTCTCAGCTTCTACAAAGTTCTTTTTGTTTTTTCTGCTAAGAGATCATAAGTCCAATTTAATGCTTAAATGATTAGCCATAAATTTTTAGGATCAGGGGCCTTGGGCAGGATAACTGGAATTAAAAATATCATGCATATTACTCCACAGGGCATTTCTGACCCATGCTTGTTTTTCTCCCTCAGATGTGGCCATTGGTGCACCCAAAGAGGACAACTTTGCAGGTGCAGTGTACATCTACCATGGCGATGCTGGAGGGATAGTCCCACAGTACTCAATGGTAATTGGAGTGAGAATGACATGGTAACTGTGTGTACATTCATTCAATGAACATGTATGAAACCTTTACTGTATACCATATTCTGGGGGTTACCTTTCCTGCATACTATGTTCTACTGTGAAAGTACAACATAGGACTTATTTTCTGGCATCCACCTTCTAGTGAAAGAGTAAAGTGTTTGGTATTAGGTAAATATAAATATTAAAAGGATACTCATAGCATCCTGACACTACTCACATTCAGAGATACATTTGGCCTACAGAAAATAATAACCATATTTTTACTTAAAATTTGAGCTACTTGAGAAACTAAAGTTTCTTGGTTGGGTGTCTCCTTCACCAACCATGTGTGTGTTCAGTCAAAGGAATACTATTAAAATATAATCAAGAAAGAGACTGATCCACAGAGGAAGGCCTGAAAGATCTCATGGACTGTTGTCATACTTGTCATCAAAACCAGGAGCTGGCCAAAACTCTAGCTTTGGGGTTCCCACCTTGGGGTTGGGAACATGGAAGTGGTGAGTTCTGACTTTGTGCTGTATCAGCTCTATATTCAGCCTTGCTGATGGCATCAAGCCAAGCCCATGAGAGAAAAGGAAGTCACACTCTGGACAGAAGCATGGTCAGGACATTTGTAGATGTGTGTAGAGCAGCAATGGTCTGTGTCTTTCTTCCAGCAGGTCAGACAACAAGGACAGCTCATATGTTGAGTCAGCAAATAGTTCTCAAGCACTTAAGCACTAAGTGTGTTCTTTGTATTTGCATGTATGTACTTATACTTTAAGTTTAATGACAGTATGTAAAAAGAACAAGTTCACTGTCTGCTGGTTGCCTTCTTGGCTCAATGCCTTGCCTATGAGAAGAGGGCTGTCCTGAGGCCTGCTCTACCCTTCCCTTGCTGTGAAGCTTCACAGCAGCCATGTGAGGTGGGCATATTGGTCATCCACTGTTTTTCTCTGAGGTTCCTGTGAGAACCCTGGAGAGGTATCTAACTTGCCCAAGGTACTAAGCAGCAGTATGGCTGTTGAAACTTTCTTAGTTTGACTCTTGGAACTGTTCATAAGCACCATCTTCAACTCCATATTGGAAAAAGGCCCACACAAAGGAGGTTAGTAGGAAGACTGAGAGATATAGAAACTTACTTGGCTGTGAAACACACATACTCAAGGGACCTCTGTTCACACGGGCCAACCTCTTTTCATTAGAAATCAATATAGTGATGTGAGAGCAGTAAGCTTCTCTTAAGCCATCCCCACTAACATGGCAGAAGGAAGAGGCTTTGGGCACAGTGTGGGGCCCACATGTGCATTGTAGGAGCTACCCTGGTCTGGCCTGCTGTTCCAGTATGACAGGCTGAGAGTCATCTGAGGACCTAGTGCTTGGGCAGAGGGCAGGGTCGTTCGCCATACATCCTGATGGAAGTTTGTTCCTGGACTCGGAAGCTGATCACACAGGGGACAACCTGCGCGGGAACCTGCTTCCCCTCTGCCCAAGGCTCTACAGTGTTTTGTTTTGTTGCTGGGAGGAATCCCCACACAAAGCTGGAGTATACATTTTGTGGTTAGTGTGGAGTGTCTCTAGTAGGAAGCGGGATCAGCAGCTGGACCGCCCTGCCTTTGTCAGCAGGCGTGTTGGCCTGTCAGCTTCAACGAAGAAGTGCTTTTGGGCTCTTTTAAAGAAAAAGACAGAAAAACAGCTATGAAACTATATATATATATATATATATATATATATATATATATATATATATATATATATATATATGAATGATAAGGTGTTGATGACTTAAAGGTGAAAAACCCCTTTAATGATAGAACCTTCTGGGCCCAGGTTCTGGACAGAGTGAATATTGTCTGTGGAAAATAGAGGAAGAAATCAAACTAGTCTGGGCAATATAATCACTTTTCTTTGGTCCAGATTGGTGTTGTTTCTGCTGGATAAATGGTGAGATCAGAGCCTCAGCTTCTTCCACATTACTCTTTAACTCATTCCTTTTCCTTGAGTTTTCTATGAAGAGTGTTGATTTTCAGATCCCTGTGTGCCTGTCTCAGTTTGAGAGCCCTCCAGGCACGTCATGGCGGTCGCTGTGATCTTTCTGCTGCTGCGAAGGACACTGCACATAAACCTGGTCAAGTGGAGGTTTTCCAAGGTTCCTGGTTTCCATTTAGGGTTATTAGCACTGAGCAGACTTATCTTCCTGGCTTTGTAGCATAATGGCCTGCAGATGTCTGTGGATAACTTAAGACTGCATCGCCACCCCTGAATAGACCACCCCTTCTCTATCCCCTATTCCCAGCCACTGCATACCTTAGAAATGCAAACCCAGGGAAAACTGTTGCTAGTGTTCTGAGCCTCCAGAGGAGAGATGGTCTTCAGAGTGTGGCTTGTAAGGAGCACACAGACATACGTGTTTGTTTAGGTAGAGACACATGGGTGATGAGGCTTTGCCTGGGAATAAGAAGCATTTCTCTGTGTTAACTACAGTGTTCTGATCTATACTTTGCTGCACACATTTCCTGTTGGTTGGTGTAGCTGAAAATGGGGAGAGGGACTCTCAGGTCATTTCTGAGAAGGTTGTTCACAGTTATCAATAGGGTGTGGGGACATCCCAGGTCCATGTGCTGATCCCATGGAAACTCCCTCTGCTTACCTTCGTGAGTTCTTGGTAGGATGACTCAGTAAGGAAAAGAATAAGGAAATAAAGGCAAAATGATCCCCATGTCTGTAAACCTGGTTCATTGAGGGTTTTGCTTCAAGACATGAAAGTAAAGCATGTCTCTTGCCATTCACAGTGAGGGCATCGGAGGTGAGTCTCCCCATGGAAACTAGGGAAAAGGCCAGGAGGAGCCAGGCAGATGCCAGGAGCTGAGGCTTCTGATGCAGGAAGTTTGTGTCTTTGTGATGATCTGTGCCACACAAATGCTGCTGCCCGGCTGTGCGTGATGAGCACTGGCTGTGCGAGCATTCGTGAGCCAGTGCTGTTGATATGTGGACAACTTCATGATGCATAAAAGCACAGATGCTGATGTGTGCCATGGTAGTGAGCTGTGAACTTTGGTTGGTTGGGGGTTCTGTCTAGTAGGGCGTAGGGCAGCTTCAGCTGATTTTTTTTTGATACAGGGTCTTACTACACAATTCAGACTCATAGTGATTCTTCTGTCTCAGCTTTCCCAGCACCGGAATTATAGGCATGCACCACCATGCCCAGCCTCTGGGCTGACACTGTGTACCCGGTGACCTGGGGTCAGAACTGCATGTGGTACCGGGGATCGAACTTGAGGCCTTGTGCTTGCCAGGAAGGCACTTATGCCACTGGGCTATCTTTCCAGCCCTTTAGCTGATTCTTAAGCATTTTCTATAGGTCATAGATGAGTAGGTGCACAGAGTTCTAGATTTACTAGATAAAACTGTTTGATGGTGGTTATGAAGTTTGGGAGTCTGTAGACTTCCTGGTTGGCTGACTGGAGGGGCGGTCTCCACATGCCCATAATTCTGTCAGATATGTTAATTACTTGTTCATCGAAGACAAGAATATGTCTTTTGGGACTGGAGTATTAAGTGTTTTGTACCTGTTCAGGTACAGAGGTGGGAAGTAAACATGCTCCTAGAATTTAGTTGCTATACTTGAGTCAAAACAAAACAGAACCTATTAGAATTGGAAATAAACTTTATTCATCTTGTACTTTTACATGTCAAAAAAATCACATGAGTCTGGGTAGATTTATTTGTTAGCTATGAACTTAGAAAAATTCTAAAATGATTAAATTTGGCCAAAGAAAATAATAATAAAAGAGTGTGTGGTCTTCAACTGCCTACTAAAGGCATCCTGATCAAATTAGAGTAACTTTTTTTTTTCCTCCTTTCAACAATTTAAGACCAGGTACCCCAGGGAAACCCAGTTAAGACAGAGTCAAGTTCTTATTTGGTGGCTCTTTATTTTCTGGTGATTCCATGTCCTTATTCTCTGTTTCAGAAATTGTCTGGGCAGAAGATAAACCCAGTCCTGAGGATGTTTGGTCAGTCCATATCAGGAGGCATTGATATGGATGGAAATGGCTATCCTGGTAAGCCAGTTTTGTGTATGATCCGTGAGATAAAGACAGGTCTATGAGTGGACTGATTTCTAGTGTGGTTAGCAATTATTTAGTCTATGTAGGATTAGGAAAGTTCACACAATTCACAAAATTAACCCCACTCACAGGATGGATTGCTTTGCCTAGTGTTTGAGTTTTAGGGTCCAAAGAATGTTGAAGTTCATTTCTAGGTTTTAAAGTGATTTACTCTGATGGGCTTACGTACCATGAGAATGGGATTTTAGTAATTTTTGTGGCAGCATGTCTACGGAAAAGAAAATCCATGTTATATTTAAAGTGATATATATTTAAAATTTGATGCTGGAAAAAATAAAAGGAGGTGGAGGGAATAGGAGAAAAGAAGGGAATTAAAATGTGTATGTGTACTAGTTCCCAACAGTGAGTGTAATCATTATGTACCACAGACATATAAAAGGATAAAATAGGATATATTTTGTTTAAATTTGATCACACTCATGACTTCTTCCTCTTGAGAGGGAAGAAGAGCCACCCCTTTCTTGCTAAAAGAAAATCACAGAGATTTGGGTAAGAAGAAAGCCAGGTCTTCTTGATGGTGGAGGAATAGTCTGTGTTTGAAGCTGGCCAGTCATTTGGGTGAATGAGTACATTAAGGAGGTTGGTGCTAACTGAGGGAAAATGTGAAATTTCCAACCCCAATCCCAGGTGAAGCCCAATTTATGTCCCATTGACTGGGTCATGGGATAGTGGAGCCAAGTGAGGAGGCAAAGGAAAAACTTTGAAAAAACCTCACATCATATGGATTTCAGAAACCATTTCCAGGAGTGTATGGTCATCTTACTTTTGAAGAAATACTCCCTTCTCCTTCACACCTGTGAAAACTAGCACAATTCTCAGGTCCCAAATTTTGTATTTGTTTTATAGATAGAAGTTTTTCATACCCTTCAGACTTTATAAGCCAGGGGAAATAGAATAGAAAAGGGTCAGTGCTTAGCCTTTGGCTTAAGATAGACTGCCCTGTGTTTTTATGAGTTTAGGAATGGAATTCGCCTTTGCTAGGTGAGCTGAGGCCATCTCCAAATACTATCTTTATGGGCTGAGCAGTTTAAGAAATGTAAAGTGCTCCCCGTGCAGTGCCCAACTCACAGAGATGCCAGGACACAGGCAGGCAGGGCTGTTCCCACGGATGGGAATGCTGTACATCGGAGCAGGCTGTGAATGACCAAAGCCCCAGCATGGACTGGGACTCAGTTCCCCCGGGGGCTCAGCTGCTGCCATATGAATGAATGCAAAGCAAGTGTGTTCGCATTTCACAATGGATCTGAACTTCGCATCTTGTGTTTTTCATAAAAAATAAGTGATGCATTTGTTTACTTAGTTCAAACATACAATCAGTTAAAGAATGTTATTAAAGAATAACAAATTTATACACACACCGAGGTGAAGAAATTTTAGGAGTATTATAATTTATGGATTTGCTGTTTTCCCTTAATGAGGACATTGTGGAAATCTTTTCACTTAGATGGATTTAGACTCTGCAGGACTCAAATGTTTGGTTCTATGAACTATTAATGAAATCCCAGGTTTAAGGGGTTTTTTTGTTTTGTTTTGTTTTTTCTGGACCAGGGATTGGACTCAGGACCCTGTGCTTTCCAGGCAAGCGCTTATTCCTCTGAGCTAGCTCCCCAGTCCCCAAAGGGTTGAGGGGGTAGGAAGGCAGGGAGCTATTGGATGAGTGAATACTTTATTTAGAAGTAAACATTCCTAAGGAGTGAGGGTGTAGTTCAGTGGTAGAGCACTTGTCTTACAGTGTGTGAGGCCCAGGGTTTGATTCCTACCAACCATAAAAATACAACAAAAGCAAAACTGAAAACATTACTAACAAACATGTGTCTTAGTTTACCAAGAATTGCTTAGTTTATCAAGTATTTTTGTATATTATTTAAATATCTGATTTGATATATATAATAAATATTTCATATGTTTAATGATTATATAGTTATTGTTACATTTAATGAGTAATAGATATTTTCTGATTTATATATAGAATATTGGCAACTTTGGGAGGAGGTCTTGGGAGTAATGATCCCTGTATTATAGGCAAGGGTGCAGAAAAAACCTGAAGGCCATAGAATGAGGGTGGGAGGTGAGGATTCCCATTGTTGATAGACCCTAGGTTGGCAGTGGTAAACCTTTTAGAGCTTTCAGTGATACAAACTGCTCTAGACCATTTTGGATAGTATTAATTCTGGGTATCTGTTTATTGTTCTGATATCAAAAAAGAAAAAGCTACATGTGTAAATTGTTTAATCACCAAATATAGATAAAATACTTGAAGTTGGTTTTAAAATTTAATGATTATATAAAATAGTTAACGAGTTATTGGTTTTTAAAAATTGGTTCTTTGAAATGTTGTGTTTCTCAATTCTAATGACCCTTACTTTAAGGTTTTAGCCATGCATGGTAGGCTACCATCTGGGACAGCGTGCTTTTCATTCTTATAAAACTATAGTCCAGTCCCGACTACGGCAGTGTGAGGGCTCCCTAACCTCAAGGGCGGGCCTCAGGTGCTGCAGAGCACCATGCTAGGTGGAGACTGTTTTTGGTGGGCTTTGACAAGTTCTGAGTGCTGTGACTTATCGTTTTCAGATGTCACCATTGGCGCCTTCATGTCTGACAGCGTGGTTCTTCTGAGGTGAGATGCCTTGCTGTAGCTCATCACGGGTGAGAGATGGAAGTCAGGGGGGAGACATGGTGCAGTAGCATTCCATCACCAGCTCTGCCCTGCTTCTTGAGGCTGGGGGTGCTTTACAAATGGAAATGATGCCTTTATTTTCTCACTCACAAAAGAAAACACACACACACACACACACACACACACATACACACACACACAAAAAAAAATATTTTCTCACTCTCATTATCCTCTCTCCTGGACTTTCCATCCGGGAGGTGCTGAACAGCTTATTGCTGGGAGATGATAACTTCTGAGCTGATCCAGGCAGCGCCTGGTGTGACCTGTCCCTCCACCTGAGGGCTGTTCACTTTGGCCATGAATAACCCCTTTCATTGAAGTGCGGTGTCCATACTGGGTTTTCTTTGGTCACTGGGCACTCAGAGGGTTGGGGAGCACTGTATGTCTTCACTTCGGTTTCTGCACCTAATATGCTTTCTCACCCAGTCCACATCCAGGCTCTTGGAGCCTCCTGCCCATTCCATGCTCCTCATTCCCTGGTGAGCAGAGAAGGGGGATGTGAACTCTGTGCAGTCCTCCTGGGAGCCCGCACACTGCTTTAGAGGCCAGTGGGCTGCCATCACCACCCACGAATCTTCTCCAAGTATTTCTGTCTGAGTGAGTCAGAGAGGAGGCAGAATTACACTTTGGAGTGGGAGCCAACTCTTAGGTTTTGTTAATAACCTTGTGGCAGAATATTCTAAAATAGACTAGTAGGATCTTAGAGCTGGAAGAGATCCCAGAGGCCATGTGGTTCCCCACCCCAGATTCTTCACAATTGGCTCTGCTTGCTGGAGTCTCTCTCCCAGAGGGACACACAGTCTCTTCAAATGAAGTGCCTGGCAGTAGGGGCTTACTAACTTCTAGGGGGAATAGCTAACCCCCAGGTGACTCTAATCTTTGAGTTTCTTTTTTTATTTTTAATTAGTCCATGTTTTCAGCACATAATGATTAGATCCCTTTTGGGAAGTTGGTACATGAACATAGCGCAGCTTGATTCCTCCTTCATCCCCTTCCTTGTGACATCTCTTGGTCCCCCTTCCATTTGCCCAAGACCTGTTTCCTTATTCCCTCTTCTCTGCTATATATCTTTTGTTTTGCTTTTTTTGTATTTTGCAGTTTTTATATAAATGAAACTGTATGATATTTAAGCTTGTGTGTCTGATTTATTTCACGTAACACATGGTCGTAAGGTGCATCCGTTTTCCTGCAAATGATTCTAGTTTATCCTTTATGGTAGAGTAGTCCTCCATTGTGTGCAAATACCACATTTTCTCTCTCTGTTCACCTGTTGATGGACACATGTAATTTCCATGACTTAGCTATTATTAAGTGTGCAGCAATAAGCATGGGGATGCATATATCACTTTGGCATGATGCCTTTAATTCTTTTGGGAAGATGCCTAGAATTTGAATAAGTGGGTCAAATAAAATTTCTAGATCTTAGTATCTTTTTTAAAATTTCTGTATTTGGTACAAGATCTTACTATGCAGCTTAGACTCATATTGATCCTCCTGTTTTCAGCCTTCCTACATTGGGATTACAAGCACCACCGTGCCCAGTCTGGCTCAGTGCACCTGGGGGTGAGGCTGGCATGGCACATAGTGCCAGGGATCGAACCCCTGCCCTTTCACTTGCGTAAGCAGGTACTTAGTACACTGAGCTATTTTGCAAGCCTGATTTTAGTTTTTTTTGAAGAATCACCATCCTGATTTCCATAGTGGTTGTATGACTTTACACTCCCCCCAGTAATGTAGAGGGGACTCTCTGCCACAGCTTTATCAGCATTTGTTATTTTATTTAATTTCTTGATGGCAGCCATTCATTGTAGTGTAAGGTTAAAACTGAATGTTGTCTTAATTTTCATTTCTATAATGACCAGAGATGTTGAACATTTTGTCATGTATTTATTGGCCATTTGTGCACCTCCTGAGAAGTGTGTCTGTTCATTGCAGTTGCCCATTTTTGATGGGGTCTTTTAAAGAGTCTAACTTTTTTCAGTTCTTTGCATGTTTTAGATGTTAGGCCTCTGTCTGAGGTATAGTTGGCATTTTCTCCCAATCTTATAGTTTGACTCTTTACTCTATTGGTTGTTTCCTTTGCTATGCATAAGATTTTTAATTTGCTATGATCCATTAGTCAATTTTTTGAAATTATTTTTCTGCATTTGGGGTTCTTTTTTTTTTTTTTTTTTTTTTTGGCAGAACCAGGGATTGAACTCAAGCCCTTGCACTTGCCAGGGAAGTGCTTATTCCACTGAGCCATCTCCCTGGCCCCCATGGGGTTCTGTTAAGAAAACCCTTGCCTATGTTTTCAAGAGTTTATGATTTTATTCTTCCAGCAAATTAAAGGTTTTTGTTTTAACATTGAAATTCTTGTTACATTTTGATTTTAGTTTAGTATATGGTGAGAAATATGAGTGGATAGTTTTCCTAGCATCATTTATTAAAGAGGTTATCTTTCTTCCAGTATATGTTTTTGGCCTCTTTGTCAAAGATCAGCTAGCTGAATCTGCTGGAGTTGTTTCTACATATTTTATTCTGTTCAACTGATCTGCATGTCTGTTTGTGCCAGTATAGTGCTGTTTTATCCCTGTAACTTTGTAATGTAACTTGGAACCCAGGATTATGATGTCTCCTGCTTTGCTCTTGTTACCCAGGATTGCTTTTGCTGTTCTGGATCTTTTGTGGTTCCATATGAGTTTTACAATTTTTACTCTAGTTCTTAGGTATTCTTATTTTAGTTGCATTAAATCTGTGTATCAGTTTTGGAAGTATCTCCATTTTTGACTATACTGGTTCTGCCTATCCAGGAACAGGGAATATTTTTCCATTTTCTGGTGTTGTCTTTGATTTCCTTTTTCCAAGCACTGTAGTTTTTCATTGTACAAGTTGTTCAACTAGACTCTTTAACTATTGAGTTATTAAAGAAGCAGAATGTTCCTCAGGTTGAGTTTGGCCTGGGATCAAACTGCCTCTGTCCTTACCAGGTGGACTTCCTGGGCCAGGCCCCTGACTTTTTTGTTCTAGGGTTTTGCCCTGTGAATCAGGATAACAATAGTACTTACGAGAACCAGTGACTTAGTACATATGAACTGCTTGGCTCAGTGCCTATTGTAAGTGTTTAAGAAGCATTTAGAAGTCTTAGGTAAATTGTGGTGTTTGCTGTGCTAAAATTTGACTTTCTTGTGTCATCTACGCAGAGGCCCTTCAGTATCTGAAGCTGACAGCTGTGTCCCCTGATGATAAAGATCCAGTCTCCCTGCTTCATTGAAATATATCCCCTGTAGTACTGGGGTTTTATTTTCTTTATCACTTTTTCCTCTTGAGCATATGACTTTCCTGGCTCCAAATAATGAAGGTTCTACTTGTGATGTGGGACACTCTGGTGCTTTTGTAATCTTTTCACTTTTCTTCATATCCAGTGAACATAGGCTTGTAAACATTGTGCTCAAATAAAACACATTCCTGTCTTTCTGCAGTTGAAGACAGGCCCTCCGCTCAGCAGGGACATCTGGTTTAAGGTATGTCATGTAGATTCTACCTTATCGTCATTCTAGTATTTCATCATCTTCCACCTCTATGTTTCAACTCAAAGGGCATTTTCTTCTCTCACTTTCATAGATGAGCTTCTCTCCTATAAGATGTAAGTCATGCAGTGGACTGGAGACCCTATCTCCAGCATCATGTGAAGGGTTGACTCTGATGAGGTGAAAATACCAGGGACCAGTGTAAAGCATTTTGAGGAGAAATCTGGGGAGGACATAAGTAGAGAGAAGAGGTCTAGAATAGGAACTGGGGAGTTCACCTCTATAGCAAAGCCAAGAGAAGCCCCAGGAAAAGCAGGAGGCTACACTACTTGGGGAGGAGGGATATGTAGGGCATGATGTGATCACAGGAAATCCATTCCCTCATTCACTCAGCAAAATGTATCCTGACCTGTTTAAATGCAACTTACATACATGTTAGATTGTGGGGATTTATAAGAGAACATGGCAGGCCCAGTCCTTGATCTGGTATTCTAACCAAGGAGTCAAAAATACATAGCTAAAATGCAACTCATGTTTTGTAAACACCTACTGAATGCCAGGCATTCTCTAAACATTTTATTTATTTATTATTTTTTATCTTATTGAAGAACAAATAGCAATGAGACAGTTTCAAATCAAATTAGTAGGACAGATTCAATAATTAATATATTGCATATTGTTTTCGTAGTGGTTTTTTGTTGTACAAGGTGCATACATGGTATTCTGTTTACAAACACTATTAGAGCAGATGCTTCTAATCAATGAATTAAGAGAATGTAGCTGTATGCCTATATTTTTTAAAGCTGAATTATAGTACAGTTTCAATAATTAATATTTTTTACATTGTTATCTTCCTAGTGGTTATCCATAGTACAAGAAGCAGACAGGATATCTTGTCCAAACACTATTAGGGCAAATCTTTCTTCTCATAGAATTATGCAAAAATACTGCATATTTATCCTAACTGTACTGTTTATACAAACACAGAATGGTTAAGACCAAGATAAAGCAAGACCTATAAAACAAAAAATGTAACTTGTGTATCTGATGAGGTCATCAAGTCCCCTCAGGGTTTATCCTGTAACCCTGTACCTCACTTTGTAGATCCTTTGTCAGTATCAGCCATGTGGATGAATCATGGCCAATACTTGACCAATTTGCTCTCTGTGAGAGCCCGAGAGAAAGTTTTCATGTGACTCTCCCTAGGCTATAAATCACTATAAATCATCAGTCATATTCTTCTGTGGTCCCATAATCTCCTTGATCAGAAAATTTGGGGCACAAGCAGTGGCCATGACTCATCCACAAGGCTGACACAGATAAGGGATCCACAAAGTGTAGTACAGGGTTACAGGATAGACCCTGAGGGTACCTGACTGACCTTATCTGATATAAAAGTTACATTTCTTGTTATATAGGTCTTGTTTTAACTCGGTCTTAACCATCCAGCAGAAAAGTATAAAGTATATAAAGTAAACTCATATTAATATACTGAGCTGTGAATGGCTCAAGTCAACAACTTCTGTGGAATATATATATATATTTAGCTATCCATGTTTGAAAATCTGTAACATATCTATTGTTGTGTGTTACCCTGTTTGTGTTATTTTTTCTATTTGTTTTTGCTTCTATTTTTCACTCTTCAAGTTAAAATATAAATAAATTTTTAAAAAAAGAATGATAAACTTTTATATTTATATTTAAGTAGATGCCACTTGAACATATACTCATAAGTGAAATAAACCAGACACACATATGCAAATATTGTATAGTCTCCCTAGTATTAGAAATCAAAAGAAGAAATATAAATGGAAAGGTATAACAACAACTAAAAATAATTTAGTCAGATAGTTAGGATAAACTGAACTGCATATGTTCCAGAGTACTAATCAGCTTCTCTTCTGGATGGTTAACAACCTAAATTTTCAGATCAAAAATTGGAAAAATGGAAGGGCTGCAAGGTCAGTCAACATTTTGGCCCTAGCCTTTCAAGGTCAGTGAAGACTCAGGACATAGGAGAACCTGTACTGTAACGTCATGGCACTCCATCAGGACCTGGACTTTTCTTTGTTGGCAGGCTTTTTATTATGTTTTGTATCTCACTGGCTGTTATTGGCTTATCGAGAGTTGTTGTATCTTCTTGATTCAGTTTTGGTAATTTTTACCTTTCTGCAAATCTGTCCATTTCTTCTGTGTCTTCTCTTCTGGGAGCGTAAAGATTCTTGAAGTAGCTATTGATAATCTGAATTTCCACCGGGTCTGTGGTGATTTCACCTGTTTCTTCTCTTATTGCTTGTATTTGAATTTTTTCTTTCCTCTTTTTGATGAGTTTAGCTAGGGGCTTATCGATTTTGTTTGATTCTTTGAACTGTTTTCTTCATCTCCATTGAAATAATTTCCGCTCTAATCTTTATGATTTCTTCCTGTCTTTGGGCTCTGGGTTTGGTTTGCTCTTCCTTTTCTAGATGTTGGAGGTTCAACATTAGGGTGTTTATTTGTTGACGTTCTATTTCCCTAACATGTGAGTTCATAGCTATGATTTTCCCTCTGAGAACTGCTTTCGTCGCATCCCATAAATTCCGGTAAGTTGTGCTTGAATTTTCATTTAATTGTTTAATTTCATCTGTGACCCATTGATTGCTGAGTAGGGTGTTGTTACATTTCCATGTATTTAGTGGGTTTTTCTTTTGTCATTTATTTCCAGTTTCATTGCACTGTGGTCAGATAATATGCATGGGATAATTTCTGTTTTCTTGCACATACTTAAGCATGACCTATGGAGTAGTATGTGGTCTATTTTAGGAAATGACCTGTGTGCAGCTGAAAAAAATGTGTATTCAGCTGTGGTTAGGTGGAACACTCTGTATATGTGTACCGGGATCATTTGTTCCAAGGTCTGGTTCATTTGTGCTAGTTCTTTCCCAGTCTTTTTTTTTGTCTGGTTGACCTATCTTTTTGAGATAAGGGGATGTTAAGATCTCCTGCTAAGATTGTGGTCTTAGATATTAGGTTTTTCATGTCCATTAAGATTTGTCTTACACAGTTGGGTGCTCCTGTGTTTGGTGCATAGATATTTAAAAGTGTTACCTCTTGCTCTTGAATTTTTCCCCTAACCAATATATAGTGGCCTTCTTTGTCTCATTTGATCCTTCTTAGTTTGAAGTTGTGACTATTTGAGAACAGAATTGCTACTCCTGTTTTTTTCTCAGGTGTTGGGGTATGTAGTATTGTTTTCCGTCTTTGACTTTAAGCCTGTGAGTGTCTTTTTGAGTTAAGTGTCTGTCTTGTACATTGTTGTGTTTTGTTTCCTAATCCACTGTGCCAGTCTATTTCTCTTAATTGGTGAATTGAGTTCATTTACTTTGATGGTTATAACTGAAATGTGTTGACTTATGTTTGTCATGTTATTTACCTGCTGTTATTTACTCCTTTTTGTCCTGTTTGTTTTCCCTATTTAGTGGGTTCCTTCTGTTGTTATTTGTGGAGTTCTGGTCATTGTGGTCTCTCTCTAGAACATCTTTCAGTAGCCTGTGTAGGAATGGCTTTGTCATCATGAAATTCTTTAGTTGTTCTTTGTCATGCAAGTATTTCACTTTTCCATCAAAGTTGATAGAGAGTTTTGCAGGGTATAGTCGTCTGTGCTGGAATTTGTTTTCCTAGAGGACTTGAAGTACTCTGCTCCATGCTCTCCTTGCCTTCATGGTTTGTGAAGAGAAATTGGCTAAAATTCTGATGGGTTTTCCTTTGAGTGTGATCTGCTTCTTTTCTCTAGCAGCTTTCAATATAGTTTTCTTGTGTTGGATTTCTGGGATCTTGACTATAATATGTCTCAGTGTGTTTTTAGTTGGGTTGAAGTTATTTGGTTCTGTGTGCTTCAGTTATCTGAACGTCAGATTGTTTCCTCATATTTGGGACGTTTTTTGCTATTACTTCTGCTTATATTCTTTTTATGTAGTTTGTATTGACCCCTTCTTTCTTATTGATGCCTATTAGTCTCACATTGTTCATCTTGGCATCATCTTGCAGGTGATGGATTATTTTTTCCTGTATCGTAGTTGTTTTTAAGAGTTCCTTTCTCTAGCCTTTCACTAGCTGCTCTGTCACTTCAAGATCTGAAACTCTGTCTTCACTTTCACTCAAATGGTTTTGTAGACTCGTGATTGAGTTTTAAGTTCTTCTATGTCTCTTGGACTCTGCTTTATGTGATCTATTTCTTTCCTGTATTTATCCTTCAAGGAATCAGTCATATTTCTAATCTCTATTTTTTTTTATCAATGTCTTCTTTAGAGTTAGCTATTGATTCTTTTACTGCAGTTTTCTCCAAATTGGATTTCCTCCATATATTTCCCTAATTGATTCTGTACTTCAGATGCTATGATTTCAAAGATTCCTTTTTTTATTTTAGAAATTACTTCTGCTCTGAGTTCCTCTTTACCTTTCTGCTGTTGTTTCATTGCTTGCAAGGCTGTTAATTCATATATTTCAGCTGGAATAGTGTTCTCTGCATTTGTTCTGGGTGGGCATTGTGTTTCCCCCATATGTTGGATTTGATTCGTTACTTCAAATGTTATGTATTCAAAAATTTCTTTTTTGATTTCAAATGTTAATTCTGGTCTCAGTTCCTCTATACCTTTCTGCTGTTTCTTTGCTTCTGACTCTGTTAATTAATTCATTTCAGCTGATCTAGTGTTCTCTCCACTTATCATTTGTGGGCTCGAGGCCTGAGATTGCATTTTTCTCCTTGCCTTTTGTCATTTTATACAGCACTGACCTCTGACGTAAATGTTTGGTGCAGTTACAACCTTAGTGCATGGTGAGATTTGGGTGCCTATCTATTAAGTTTGAGATGATCCAGTTATGCCTGGCTTGGATCTAGCTGTTGTGTTCAGCTCCTTTTTGCTGCCACCCTTCTGGCACAACTGTGAGCCTGTGGTTCCCCTCTGCTATTCCTCTGGCCCACAGAGCACCTCAGGGCACCAAAACTCTCCCACATACTCACCGGGCTGGGCTTGAGCGGATCAGGGGCTGGAAGAGTCTCAAAATTTCGGTCTTGCTTGGCAGGTTTGGAGACAGGGGCTCGGGGGAATTGCAGTGCGGGCTGAGCTGGGGTGAATCAGGCCGAGAGTCTCCTAAGCATTTTACATACAACCGTGGTCTACTTTAGGAAGGCAAGGGACAGGGAGAGCAGAGGATGTTTCAGAGCATGCTGTAACCATGGGGATACCTCAGAGAAATGCTTCATTGCTTTTGTCATTATGTGAACATTGTGATAGTGTATATTTAAACTAAGAACTATGTTATCACTCAGTGAGTCAAATGACATATGCTGGAGATGTCATATGTGGTACATGACTGTGTCTTCATTCTTTCTTGTCATCTTTCTCATTGAAGGCATCATTTGCAGAATATAGCATGTATCAGTTTTAGTGTACAACTCAATGAATTTTGATCAGTATAGCTTATGTATTACTAATACTTCATTAAGATGTAGAACACTTTTGTCACCTCTGGAAGTTTCCTCATCCTCTTTCTAGCTGCCCCGCTCCAGTGGATAGGCATTGTTGTGAGTTCTGTCATAGATCTCTAGGATTTTACATAAATGCAGTTATATTGTACATACTGTTTCTGGTTTCTCTCATTGATATCATGTTTTTGAGATTTGTCCATGTTTTGGTTTAATTCTGAATGTGTTATGGTTTCTTCATCTTTTCTTTGCTCACAGAATGTGTTTTAACCCTGAGTCTCCTTAACAACTATGTAACTTAGATATTTTTAGCCCCAATTCACAGGTGAGAAGACCATATGTTTTATTAATTTAGAAAAAGGGATAATACCCGATGATATTATGAGATCAACAAAACAGGGTCCTGGGGGTGGAGTTTAACAGAAAGGGCCCAGTGAATCATGAGTGCTGTCAGAAGTGGCAGTGAGAGGTCACTTGTGCCTTTGACCCTAGAGAAATGATGGTGCAAAAGCTGGTGTAGGTGGGCAACGACAGAAAAAGCAAGCAGTCAGTCTTCACTATGTTTCCAGAAGATAGGCTGTGAGGGAGAAGATATAATTGCCAGGTGTTTCAAGGTCAGAAGGCTCTGCACCAGCGTTTAGGCCAAGAAAGTGTTTGAGACACCTTTTTTAAATCACCTGAGTCCCTGACCCTCTTGAAGGGATCAGAGGTGGTTACTCTGTCCTTGTGGTTAGAGCTCTGACTGTGTTCTTCCCTTGGGGTCTGCGGAGGAAAAGAGAGGGAAGCTGCCACTGCTGGAGGACGAGGTTGGACAGAGAGATGGAATCTGACACACATGCTAGAAAGAAGGGAGTCCCAAAGTAGGAAGAGTCTGAGGAGATTCCATGTGGGATTCAGGGGAGGGTGAAGCTGAGGGGACTGCCTTTCACCTGTTCTGGGAGGGCAGGGAGACCAGGAAGGGCAGGGGAGGTTTCAGAGCTTAGCTGCAGAGCTCAGGGAGGAAACAAGGGGCAGGCAGAGGAGTCCCCCAGCACATCCAGGCAGGTAGGATGTCTATAGCTGCACTAGTCGACCAGCTGCTGGGATGTGGCTGGACAAGAAACAAGGCCTGGAGACTCCAGCTGAGTGAGGAAGGGAGCTCAGGCAAGGCCTGGCTGACGGGAAGTTGGTCAGAATTTTGAGTTGCCTCTGATTTGTGGGGAAGTCTAGGTCAGTCTTTCTCTGACTGTGTCTCTGTCTCTGTCTCTGTCTCTGTCTCTGTCTCTGTCTCTGTCTGTCTCTGTCCCTGTACCTGTACATGTAGTGCTTTCCTGCCAAGTGCAGGAACTGCCTGAGTTCAATCTCCGGTTCTGCCAAAAAACAAAACAAAACAGTGGCTTGAATTATGTAAACATAAACAAGTTTCCTGGAGGTGGGCACCCCAAGGGTGATGTAGTAGCCAACAGTTTTACCCAAGGGTGATTTAGTAGCCAATGGTATCACCCATACTTAGGTTCTCTATCTTTTCACCTACCTGTGCCCTACAAAAGGCCAGGGATATTTGAGCATTATGTAGAAGGGTACCCTGACTGCTCTCATTTTTTACTGAGAGTGGAATGTGAGGATCTGAACTGTCAGCCATCAGAAAGGGCAGTCCGGCTACTTGCTTCCTTTGAATTTTGAAAGCACTTGTGCTGCTGTCCTTGGGTGGCCTTTGCTTTCATCTTAGAGGTTGGCACACAGGTTAGTATGGCTGTGAGAGGCCAGCTGCTGCCCCAGACCTGTGGGTTGTCCCCACTGTGCCCTCAGGAAGTTTTCTTAGGAGGGCAGGTCCTGCATTAGGGTGATAGGCACCTGGTGTCATGCCATTGTAGGCTAAAGGAAGCGATGAGAGAAGCTTATGAAAGATTTCTGGGCTTTTCATCCTCCAAAAACAATACTTGGAGTGGAAACAAAAAGGTTAGTGGAATTGATCTGACAGATGTTGGAAGGAGATGTACCTGTGAGGGCCCCATTGGGCATTTCAAAGGATTCTGTTCTAGCAAGTTTGGTCCAGATCATAGTGTGTGGCCTGTGCACTTGTGCCTCTTACTTAGCTAGCTCACTGAGCTCTTGAGTGAGCAGGCCCTGGGGCTGAGGAGGGGCTTTTCTTCTGTTCTTGGAGCAGCAGGTCAGGGGCTGCAGGGTCAGGCACTCTTGTGGCTTAATCTGGCTCCAGTGAAGTGTGCAAACAAGGGTTATGCACATCTACTGTCCTGGAAAAGTGAAAAGGATGTGCTGGGACCTGAGATCTTGGGTGTGAAGTGCAGGGGGTGGGGGTGCTAGTGGTGGTGGGAGTGCTGCAGGCAGGTTTAGAAATATGACTGCTCTCCTTAGTAGGGAGGAAGGCAGAGGTGCATCTGCAGAGCTGGAGTCAGAGAGCAGCCAGGGTCCCCAGAAAGCTTCCTGGGGAGAGGACACTCAAGCTGGCTGTTGAAGATCAGTGGGGCTTTATGCAGTGCCTATTGGCACTGGTCTGCCCAGTTGCATCTACCAACAGT
Source organism: Ctenomys sociabilis (assembly GCA_004027165.1). Taxonomy (NCBI): domain Eukaryota; kingdom Metazoa; phylum Chordata; class Mammalia; order Rodentia; family Ctenomyidae; genus Ctenomys; species Ctenomys sociabilis. Next base: position 74,852 of record PVKA01003966.1, on the reverse strand, counting down.
TAACTGCCCACTCTCTAAGTTATTTCTAGGATCTTTTAAGGATAAATCCGAGCCAAACCTGAGAGGCCAGGATGTTGCTTTCTTCCAGGCACCATTGTGTGACTTCCTTTTGCCCTACAGCCAGCTTCATAGTTCCACTGCCCTGGTCACAGCTGCCCTGCTGTTGACCCTGCTATCCCAGAAGTGGTGGCAGCAGGAGATTTCCCCTGAGCTCATCTGTAATGATTGTCTCTTCCTTTCCTTTTCACATCAGCTTTTCCTTAAGTGCCTTTTTCCTTTGAAATGGTCCAGTACTTTTCATCTGTTCTGTTACCCTCTGCATTTCTGAAGGAGCTTTTACACAAGGGAGGTCATTGTTCTCAAGCCACTAATGCTTCTTGATCTTGTTAGCCACCCCTGGCAGTGGCACCATAAAGGCAGAGGCTCCTGGAGGTCAAAGGGTTTCTTTGTGAGGCCTGGGGGAAGAAGGTTAAGCTGCAGCCTAGGTGGAATCTTCCTGAACAGATGTTTGCAGTGAGCACAGAATGGGTGATTCAATCTCAGCAGGTTGTTTTCCCTGAGTGCCCCAGGGGAGTCCTTGGATGCTGTCTGTCTATCAAGAACTGGGGGATGGCCCAGGTCAAGGAAAGGGGTGTGAGTGCTTGTTGGATTTCCAGCCAGGCAGGTTGATTTTTTTTTTTTTCTTTTGAAGATCTTTGTTGTCAGCAGCTGTGAATTAATAGAAGTAGTGCAGATCTGGCCAACTTGACAGAAATTTTGCAGTTCATGCTTATAATGGCAGTGCGTGCTTTGGGGGATATTTGAGTGTGATGTAATTCTTGAATCATGGCTTCTGTTGTATTAACTCCTTCTGCATTCGTATCTCCAATAAAATTGAAATCAGAACTTCTTTGGTGAAATTTTAAATAATTATCTGGCATCTTGTAACTGCTTGATGGCTTTAGCTAGCTATATCTTCTCAACTAGATATGTCTTCTCTAACTTGCCTTTATCATTGGGAAGCTAACATTCATTTATTAGGAAATGTGCTACTTTTAAAACCAGAAAAAAGCACATACAGAGCACATTAATTCGTTTTCTCTTGGGCTATTTCGTACTTTATTTAATTGGCTGAATTTGTCCTGGTCATATAATTCTTGCTTTGCCCCCTAACATGACTGAGTCGTCTTCTGTTCTTACTCTGCAGGGCCAGACCTGTCATTACAGTGGATATCTCCATCATCCTCCCGGGCTCCATCAACATCACAGCGCCTCAGTGTCATGATGGACAGCAGCCTATAAACTGCCTGAATGTCACTGTCTGCTTTAGGTTCCACGGCAAACATGTTCCGGGAGAAATCGGTAATGAATCACTGAGTCAGGGCTCAGGACACCCATCTTAGATGGAGTAGGGTGGCAGGCTGAGGGACAGTCGGGGATGTGTTGGAGTTCTTGCTCACTGTGTATGCCTGCTGGACTGCCTGTGGGTGGAGCACTTTCCCTGGGGTTTTCCCCCTCTTTCCTGCCCATCTACATGTGCCAAGTTTCATCCTTAAGCTCTAGGACAGATATAGTTAGACCTTAAGCATCCTTTCCCCAAATGTATGTGGGCAGAACTGAAATTTCCTAGACTGTGGGAAGGATTGATTGTTGGACTGGTGGAAATGTCATGCCTAGAGCACATTCCTAAAGGAATGCTCCATGCAGTTAGAAAAATGAAGCAATGGGACTTTAAAGGCTCTCACGTGAGCTGTACTGTGAGATTAGGATGCAGAATTTTCACAGGCTTACATTTGCAGAAAAGGGGACCTCTGCTCTGGAGCTCAGAGAATTGGAAGGAGGTCAGTGGCAGCTGTTCCTCCTATTTCTCTGGTGAAGGCCCATTTGCTATCTATCCCACCTCCAGAGACTGGGTTAACTGCCTCGACAAGGTAGTGTCAGTGTTGATAAGAACTCATCTCATTAGAGTACTTGAGGGACATGAATGTGGAGCAACCTGCAGGTTAATAGATTCTTTGTTTTAACTTGAAAGGCTGTATTTTCCAACAACTATTTCTATTACTTCCCTCATGTCTTAAGGAAAAAGGGTTGCTGATGGTTCTGGGACTCATATGTCTTTAGCAAAATACCAGTTCATGATGTAGTTTGAATCCACTGATAAACATTTTCAATGAATGATTAAATATTCTTTTTATTTATGGTCCTGGGGGTCAAGCTCAGAGACTTTCCCAAGATAAATACGTCTACCACTATAGTATATCCTTGAGCTATACCTCCAGCCTGTGCATATTAATTTTGATGCATGTAAGTTATCTAAAACACTAAAAAAGCAAATAGTTATGGTTCATGTGTGTGTTAACTTGAAAAATATTTTGTGTCTTCATGTGCTAGGTATTGGAAATAGCTATTCTCTTATGGAGCTTCTAAAGAAAGTTATAGAGAATGTCTACTGTCGCAGTGTTTTGGGGAATAGACCCAGGACCATGATCCTGAGCTACATTATTCACTTTTTAAAATTTTGAGACAGTCTTGCTAAGTCACTAAGTTGCTCGGATGGTGTGTGAACTGATGATTCTCCTGCCTCAGCCCCTGAGTGCTAGGATTGCAGGCAAACACCACTAGCCCCAACTTGTTATTTTGTCTTAAATCAACTAAAAGCTATATGCACAGCCTTCAACTCTTGGTCACTATTGTGGTAAAAGGACAAACTGGTAATGGTGACAAAATAAACTGAGATGCAAGTCTGAGCAGGAGTGGTTTCAGAGCTTAAGATAAGTGGTAGGACTCACTGATGAGAAAGTCCGTGAGCTGACTGAAGAGATACAGGGAATGTTTTGATTCTAAGCCAGTGGTCCTTTCTGAGGTCCTGCCAGCAACTGACCTTTCACTGCCCACTAGGAAGAATTAGCTTGAAGGTGTGGGCTCAGCCATGAACCTTGAGGTATTGGTGGTCATGTTTCTTTGTTGGTGGCACAAACAAGTTGCCAAAGCTAGACGGTGACTGTCCTGCCTGAGTATACACCTACCATTTATATTAGTTCCTTATCATCTATCTGCTACATGGGTTCATTGATGAAGTCAAATCTTCCTTTATACTCAGAGGGAATCTTTCCCCACATTTAAGAATCAAGTTGGAAGGCTTGGGGTGATGGCACACTCCTGTAATCTCAGAACTTGGGTGGCTGATCCAGAAGCCATGCAAGTTCGAGAGCATCCTGGGTTACAAAGTTAGTTCAAGGCCAGCCTGAATTGCATAGCAAGACTCTGTCTCAAAAAGACAAAAAAAAAAAAAAAAAAAAAAAAAAAAAAAAAAAAAAAAAAAAAAAAAAAAAAAAAAAAAAAAAAAAATCAAAGTTGGAGCCATGGCATAACTTGGTGGTAGTGTGCTTAGCCTGTGTGAGGTGTTGGCTTCAATCCCTGGGATCTCTTCCCCAAAATCAGATTTAGCAGGGATATCCAGAGACGTGGGGTGTCATCTGTGCTACTGCATCTCTGATGTTTTCCTGTCAATTTCTATGTTTTGCATGAAAATGAACTATATCTCAGTCTTTGTGAATAGGGAAAGGTACAGAAAGTGGACTGGTGGTGTAAGGGAGCCTAAAGGGGAAAAGTGAGTGACTGCTGGGAAAGTGAGCTGAAGGGGAAGAGTGGCTTTTTAGGAGCTGTATACCTGACTGTGAGGGGGGCATCCTACAGCTCAGCACCCAAGTAGCCTCGTGGTTGAGGAGGGTTAGGATGCAGATGGAAGAAGGAGCAGGGCATCAGTAGGTGTGTTCTAATGATCCTCCAGGTAGCCTAGATGGAGATCCATTGGTCATGATTATTCTTGGGATTAATCAGTTCCTTGAGATGACTAGAACCTTTAGATTTGGAGAAAGGGTTCTGAGAAGGAAGCACTGGCTGGAGCTTCGGGTTACTCTGAAGGGGTGCAAGGAGGCTGATTTAGGACATGAGGGAGGAAAACGAGAAATTGGAATTAACTGTTGGTAGGATCAGCTGCTATGAACAACTACTGCTGGCTAAGTGGACAGGACTAGGAAGTGGCTGGGAAGGAGTGAAGCTCTTCTCCTTTAGCCTCACAGGTGAAGCTCTTCTTCAGCCTCACAGTCTCCCCTGAGTGCTCTATATTTTCCAAAGGCTCATGAGCAGCCATTGGCAAAACAGCAAAGAGGAAGTTCTGTGGGGGTCCCAGCCCATATTAGTCAGCTTTCCTGTTGCTGGAGCGAAATACCTAACACCTACAATTTAAAAGAGAGAAATTCACAGGTTTGAATCCACAATTGACTGGCTCCAAGGGAGAAACCTCACAGCAGAGGGCCTGAGAGAAGAAAACTACTCAAATCATGGCATGTGGGAAGTAGAGCGCCAGGGGAGAAGCCAGAGAGGAGGAGATCAGTCCAAAACGTAGTTAAGTGGGCACCTTGACCCACTTTCTTTAGTGGACACTGCCTCCTCAGAGCCCGTTCAGCTGTGAGCTTGTTAGTGGGCTAATTTACAGATGAGCTTGGTGCTCTCACGGTCCAATCACCTCTTCAGAGATCTCTTCATAAAGTTAGTTGACAAGAAGACTGACTGATACACTGCCCCAGAATCCTGGCAGAGTCAAGAGAGGTAAGTTTGGAGCTAAGAGACAACATCTTCCTGAACCAGCACAGACATCACCTGGTCACTGTGAGTCTCTAACGTGTTTGGGGTACATTTTTTACTCGACTGTTGCATGGAGACAAAATTTTCGGAGCTACTTTTGGACTCTTTAGAAGCATGGAGATGGGATAATAAGACAGTCCATGTCATTTTGGGTTCTGCAATCAACAAATAGTTTGAAGTCTTAGCAAGTGCCAGGCACGCTGCCTAGCCAGAGGCTCCGACCACAGAGCTTGCATTCCAGTGGGAGGGAGGCTCGCTGGCTTGCTCTTCTAGGCACGTGCGGAGGCCCTTGGTGGAGCAGGCACCATGTGTCGAGTGCTGGCATGCAGACACAGCTTTCTCATTCTGACAGTGGGCTCCTGAAAAGCAGGCATATAACATGATGAGCAGTTTAAGAATTCTACCTATCCCAGAGGATATCGTCAATCACCGGATCCTTGGCCTGGGGAGCTAGCTGCCTAGGGCCTCTCAGGGCCCCCTCTGATATGGAGAGACTCTCCGCTTACCCATGGGCTTTGCTTATATCTGCTCACTGGCCAGACTGAAGCCTAACTGTCACGTCCCTCTTTAGACAGAGAAATAAAGCTGGCACCTCTGGACTCTCACAAGAGTGATAAATGAAAACCAGGAATGTTCAATGGAGTGCCCTGTGTTGCTATGACTCTTGGATCATCTGACAAAGCTGTGATCAAGAAAAGGAGAGCCAGCACCAATACCACCCACACTAATAGTAGAAATAGGGTTAAAGCCAAGAGGCTTGTCCCCAGGTCCCTTTTCTGCTGTTAGGGGCACACTTCTGCTCTAGAACATTTGTGTTCTCTGAGCTCCTTTTGGTCCTTTGAAAAGCATGGAGGCAGGATCATGAAGGAAATCCATGTATGTGAGGAAAGGGGTAGCTAGTCTAGTAATTAATGCCTCATTCCTTGGGGAATGTAAGGAAAGCTAATAAAGTAGAAATACCATTTTTCCTCTCTACTGGGAAGTTCAGAGTAACTGTGGAAGGAGAATTTGCTAGTAGAATTTCACAGCTGAAACCTTGCTCTGATGGAGACTAGGAATGATTCAAAGCTGAGTGGGAGAGGCCAGAGGCAGCATTGATGCAAGACAGCTGGTCCTCTTCTGGCCCAGGCTAGAGTGGGGGGCCCTTGGGAACTAGCTGGGGGTAGGGAAAGGAGGCGGCTGAAAGCATTACTCGGGACTGATCAGCTTTTCCATCAACATGACATCATTCGACATGGCATGGACACAAGCTGCGTGAAAGAAAAACCTGAAGATGTGACTGTGCTGTTGGAGCAGGCCCTAATCAGAACCAGCACCTTTGTCCAGACAGGCTGGCTGGGCTGGCTTGCATTAGGGGTGGCTACAACAATTGGGTAAGCCTGAGGGGACCCCCCCAAACCAAGCGAGCCAACTGGCTGCTTCCCCATTAAGTCCTCTGCTTTCTAGGAGCTCCTTTCCAACATAGAGACATGGGTGAGTGCTGTTCAAAAGCACCACTGGAGCTCAGAGCTTCAGAATGACCTGTCTTTCTCCTCACTGCTGACAGCTAGGAGAGCCTCTTCACTCAGGCGTGGACTCAAGTCTTGCTTTCTTTTCAAAGAAATAGTTTGATGCAGAACTGACTTCTTCTTGGATAATTTAAAATGTCAAAATAAATTTTAGGTCAAGGAGGACCGCTAAGTAGACAGTTCTAGGGAGGGAATGCTTCCAGAATGATTGTCCTTCACTAATTGTATAATTTAATCTATGTGTATTTTGGCGCTTTAGAGAAATCTAATAGGCAGCGCTCACATGCACAAACCCTGCCTGCAACAGACAGCTGCAGCCTCATCCTGGCTCAACTCCTGTGAGCCTTTCTTCCTCCTTTGGGCTTCTAGGGGCTGTATTGTGTCAGTGATTCTCTTCTGGATGGTCCATGAGGACTAATGATCTTGCTTTTAGGGCACACACACAGTGCTAGGCATATGTTGGAGGCCAAATCCATTCCCTTCTTTTCCTGACTTGCCTGTATTAGTTTGAGGACAGTGAGATAGCAAGGGTGGGCAGCTATAGTGGTTGTTGGTCTCCAGAGAAACAGAATAGGGTGAAGAGAGTATGAATGAATATGAATTAGTTGCTTTTAGAAAATTGGGTCATGAAATTAAGGGCTGGCAAAGCCTGAATTATGCAGGGCAAGCCAGTAGGCTGGAGACCCGGGGAAGAGTGGAAATTGCAGCTCAAATCTGAAAGCAGGTTGGCAGCAAAATTCTTGCTTTTTGGAAGCAACCTCAGTGTTGTTTTCCCTTAAGATCTTCAAATGATTGGATGAGGCCCACTCACAGTATGGTGTGTAATCTGCTATATTCAGTCCACTGATTTAAATGTTGCTCTCATTGCTATTTGTTCTTCAATAAAATTGTGAAAAAAATGTTGCTCTTATTTTAAAAATATCTTCATAATAATTCCTTTGTTGGGGGCTTGGGAAATAGCTGGGGGTCTGTCACCTGCCTGGAAAGCCCAAAAACCTGAGTTTGATCCCCGGCACCCTGTGCCATGCTGGCCCTGTTCTGTGCCTTCAACCCAGCCATTGAAACTGGGCATGATGGTACACACCTGTAATCCCAATGCTGGAGAGACTGAAACAGGAGGATCACAATGAGTCCAAGCTGTGTATCGAGACCCTGTACCAAATGAATGAATGAATGAATGATTAAAAAAATGCCTGGGTTTGTGCTTGACCAAATATCTATAGTCCAGGTACTATAGTCCAGTCAAGCTGACACAAAATGAGCCATCTTGGCATTGAATAGAGGGTGTATTGCTCAGCAGTTCCCACTGTGGGCAGCTGAAACTTTGACCTGCTGGGAAGCCTGGGAGTCTGCACAGAAGGTGCCCCAGAGCTGTGCCACCCCAGGGTGGCTGAAACTCAGCCCTTCAGGTGAAGGACTGCAGGTGCTGGCAGTAGAGAAATGGCAAAGGCCCAGAGGACATGAGTGAGGGACTGAAACTGCCTGCTTCATTTTCCTGTGTTCCTATCCACCCAGATCTTCTCCAAGCTCAGCCAGCTCCTCTCTGGTGAGACAGCTTGGTACTGCTGTTTGCTCCATTGCACCACTGCTGAGGGACAGCAGCTATAGTTACCTCCCATGGGAGGAGGGCTGGATAAGAGCCTCCTGGGAGAAGCTGCCCAGTGGCTGCCACTCCAGCACCAATTTACTCAGCCAGCACCCTCTGGCTTGTCTCCTGGCAAGGCACATCTCCAGCCACGATCCTGCCTGCTGGGACTCTGGTACTCGCTTTGTTTAAATGTAGCCTTTGTTATCTCTGGCTATTACTCAAGGAAGTTGTGATTAATAGGAAGCAAATTGGCTGGAGTTCCATTCTGAATATCTGAACATGTTTGATTCTGCTATTTTTTTAATATCAAAGAAATTTAATATGCTGCAATAAAATAAGCACCTTGAAAAAGCTCATGGAATAGATGTTTTAGAGAAATCCCTCCCACACATCCTCTAGCTCCATATCCCAATCCTCAAAACCAAACAAGAAAATCTGAAACAACACAGGAAATCCTTCCAAACTAGGATTTTAGTGGGGGCCCCTTTACCAATCACAAGAACACATTTTCCTACATGGTCTAACAGGAAAGTAAAACACAGAGGCACAAAGAGTCTACAAGAATTCAAGATTTAAGAAACCTGGTACATATTCAAAGTTAAAATAACTCCAAATTTTATAGCTATACATATTGTTTAAAGGAACTTAATATATTTTTAAATTTCATATATACACTCAAAGGTTTTTCAGGTGAGGTATGTAAACATTGTCTAATGAAAATTTTTCATTGTTTCAAGCCAACAAATTCACAGCATACATTGAATTTTCATCCATTAAAGACAAAGTATCTTCCTAGACTCACTAACATAGTAGAAATCCAAACTCAAGAGATGCACACTGATCCTCCCAGTTAACATTTGCAGAATTTCTCATTTTGCTGCTTTTTTTTGGTTCTGCTGTTTCTACACTCAAAAAATAAGAATGTTATTTCGGTTTATGTAAAAACAAAACAAATCAACAAAAAGATACCCAAGACCCAGTGTGGGAGGGGTAGTGCTGTAGCAGAGGGTAGTAGAGTTTCTCCTTCCTGCTCTGTAGTGGATGGCTTTCTGACCTGGAGCAAGTCTTTTCCCTTTTTGGACTCCAGTCCTCTCATCTTAAAGTGAGCTGGATGACCTCTAGAGTTATGTTCAAACTTTGACAGTTTGAAGTCCACTGCACTTCTACCCACCTGGGGTGATGTGAAACATTTCTGTGAACATGTATGTTTCTTATGTTGAAGTACTCTCCCATATGCTTTCCCATATTCTTTTCTTGCTAGCTCTTGTGATTATCCATGACTCTCATTCTTCCTGGAAAACTAGCCTTGCCTTGGAAATCAGCTGTTGCTGGAATAAACAAACTGGGGCAGATGTGCCCTCTCTGCTGAGGAACCCACCAGCTTGGTGTGGCAAGAGACCTGGCATAGCGACTCAGGGAAGCATCAGAGAGAGACCCAGGCACAATCACAGGTGGCCTGTCCATTCAGTGGCATCTTCTTTTCTCCCTGTCCAGACTGCCCCAGGGATTGATTGAGCTCTTTGATGTTCTTGAAAGCCAGAGCCATCTCTGCTGCCAGTTTCACATGGTGAAATGCCAGCAGGCATGGGGCTACTTCTGTTAGTGAAAAGATGTTGGCCTTCAAGGGGTGGGGGTTTGGAGATGAGGGGGAACAGGGTCCTCTTCTTACTGTTGCTCAGCTATCTGGTCTGGTCATTTTAGAGACACAAGTTCCTGTTCTCTCACTGTAAAATTGCCACATTCTCTAAATCCACAAAACAGTTAAGAAATAAAAATGGTTACAGAGGGTTGGTCTCTGGCATAGAAAAGTGGTACAATATATCTAGCACTGCTAAGGCCACATTTAAGTCAGGTGTGCAATTCATGTCTATAGTACTAGCATTCTGGGAGGCTGAGGCAGGAGGATCGAAAGTTAAAGCCTAGACTGGGCAATTCAGGGCAACTTTGTCTCAAAATTTAAAAAATATGATAAAGGGCTGGAAATGTAGCTCACTATAAGTCTAGGTTCAATCCTTAGTACCACTCACTTAATTCATATATACCTGACAAAAATATATTTTATTTATCTTCTTACAAGCTCTGAATTAGTGGAGGTGAAACTTTCAGAGTGGATCCAGTATGCATTTGACATTGGAACCATCTATCTTTAAGTCCCAAATGGCATCTCAGCAGTTCAGTCCCCTGGCATTACATGTTCAGGTGTAGGTGGCAGGTCCGGCTTCTTGGGAGTCAACTTCAATCACATGGTGATGGTGGTGTTAGGAGAGTGGGCACCACAAAGTCCTTGGTTGCTGTGTGTAGCTTCCTGGGATTGCAGTTAGAACAGCTTATGAAAGCCAGGCATGCAGGCTCTGGGAAGGCAGGTTTTTGCTCATGTTGTTCATCGTTGTCTCCTCTTGTGCCTACAATATACTTGGCATACTGTTACTGCTTAGTAACTGTGGACCATGTCATGGCATTTGTGAGGTGATGTAGAATTATCAGAAGTGATTGTGCCTCTATTGTTAAGGTTTGTGTCTAGTTGTCCCCCCAAAGTCTCATGCAGTCTTCAGTACCCAATGCAGGTGGGTACTCTGCATTACAATATAAGGAGGGGAGAGAGGCAGCCACTGCTCCTCTCTTTGTTCTGGTGTTTTCCGCCACCATGAATGGCTACCCTCTGCCTTGTGCCCTTGGAGCCAGCCAAGAATAGGCTGAAACCTCCACTGTGAGCTAAATAAACCTCTTCTTTCATTTTGGGTGTTGGGTATTTAGTCCCAGAAGTAAGAGAAGAGTAACTGAGATACCGATGTTGGATGTATAGAGCAGTGCTTGATAGGAGTCAGTACCACGTGGCACCCTGATCACCTAAGCTTCTCAAACATTCTATAGGTTTGCCTTTAGAATGCCTGGAGTACTAGCCTATGTTGGTACATAGCCTATGTTGATATGCATGTTGATGGCTCCACTGATAACCCATGGTAGCACAGAGTTTAAGTCTGTGCTATCCGTCATGGAGAGTCATGAGGGATAACACAGAGAGCATCATTGGAAAGGCAGGGAATATCCTGGTTCCCTCACACATGGCTCCTGACCTCTGAGGTGGAGGACTAGGTACCTCTTGTTGGGGGGCAGAGGTGGCTTCACTACTGTGTGCCTTTGCTGATATCTTAATATCATTTCTTGGCAGGTCTGAATTATGTTCTGACAGCTGATGTGGGCAAAAAGGAGAAGGGCCAGCTGCCCAGGGTCTACTTTGTGTTGCTTGGAGAGACTACTGGCCAGGTCTTGGAGAAGCTGCAGCTAACCCACATGGAAGAGATGTGTCATCACTACGTGGCCCATGTTAAGGTCAGTCTCCTCTTCTTATGCTCAAATTCTGATCTCTAGATATTCATTTGGGACTAGTGGGAAGATACTTTTACTGTGTATTACACATGCCCTGATTTCTCAAATTTTATTTTACAAGGAAGAAAATATGCATTTCTTCTTTCTTTTAAAATGAGCCTCTGACAGCAATTTTATGTACTTTATTGCATCGGTCTCAGCTTCTAGGGGTTCACCAGTGATGCTTCCTGACTTTGATTTGTTTCTTTGAAAAGTTTCTCACTCTTTTCTCTCTATGAGGCTCAGTGGTCTTCGAGGGAAAAGCCTCAGTAGCATGTGCCGCTAGGTCTGTAGTGTTGCAGGATTGCTCGGGACCTGGTCCCTTTCTCAGTGGTGCGCTACATATTCACTCAGAGTCAGAGTGAAGTCATTTAAAAAGCAGTTGGACTAGATTTTCCTTGCTTAATTGGTTTGTTTATTTCAGGAGGCCTTTTTCTCCTCTTACTCTAAATAAACCCTCAAATATTTTTTTCCTCTTGAAATTGTTTAACACACTTTGCTGCTAATTCCGATTAGCTACAGAGTGGCCTCTGCGTGGAGTGGGAGTCCAGGCAGTCACTGCTACAGGAATGGTCCGCCACTGACCAGCCAGCAGCGTCAGAGGGCCAGGGGCTGGAAGGACCACATAACCCAGGCCACATGGTGGTGGGATGATCAGTCTTACAGTCACAGAGGCGTGGTATGCATCCAGCTGAATGAGCACCATGATGTCTTTGTGTCTCTGCCTCCAATTCTCTAAAATGGACACGGTGAAATGTTCCTTGAAAGGGATCATAAGAATTAAGCACAACATGATGATTATGCTTGAAAGATTTTACTTGGAGTTTCATAAATAGCAGGGACTCAATATTATTATTCGGTGGTTGGGCTGTATGTAATTGCCAACATTCTAACAATTTTTATTTACAAAAAAATGCAGTTTTGTTTGTTTAACCTAATATTAACCAGTATATCTGTAGCCAATAATAAAAATAGTTTGTAGATTAGAGATAAACCATCTTTCTATTATTGCATTTTTGGTGCCTGAGCAGGGGAATAACAGCTGCTTCTGGGCTGTATGTAGGAAAATGCCCCTACATCTGTGGCACTTGGCTGGCCCCTAGCCCTTGAGTCCATGCCCTTGAGATTCTTTGCAGTGGGGCTGGGCCACATCATCTGCCAGAACTCGTGCCGGGGCCTGTCCAGACCAGCTGACCTATAGTTTGAGATGTTGGCCATTTATAAAGCTGTCCGCACTCACATTAAGCCTACCAGCCCCTGCCCCTGTTGGTCTTAAATTCCTGGGACATGTGAGGCTGCTTGCAGCAGGCTTGTGTGTGAGCACTGCCCAGTCTTTAAGTGACTCTGGTCTTCACCACACAAGCAGAGGAAGTCTTTTGTGAACCCTGGTGCTAGATCTGTTCCATCTAGTGCTTCCCCTAGGACTCTCTGCTACTTCTGGTCCTTTGTTTATAGCTCCCCGAGTTGCTGCTGGGGGTGTAGAGAGCTTATAGACCTTTGCAGAGTGTATTCAGGAGCAGCAAGGGGATGTTTCTGGGGGCATTGCTGAGAGCTACTGGGGTAAAGCAGAGCTAGCTGCTCAGGAGGTGTTTTGCTGTCTCTGACATCTCAGGTTGCCAGATTTATCAACTAAAAACATAGGACCCTTAGTTAAAATTTGGATTTCAGGTAAATATTGAGGGGGCCAGGGAGATGGCTCAGGGTAATAAGTGCTTCCTTGGCAAGCACAAGGGCTTTAGTTTAATCCCCAGTTCCGCAAAAAGGAAAAAGAAAAAAGAAAAAATGAAACTCAGATAAATATTGAATGCAGTTGTTTTATTTTTCTTTTATATGCTTATGCACATATTTTATTTTTATTTTTTATTGAGAAACAAATAGCACTGAGACAGTTTCAAAATGGATTAGTAGGACAGTTTCAGTAATTAATACATTGCATATTGTTGTCTTCATAATGGTTATTCATAGTACAAGATTCAGACATGATATCCTGTCTAAACACTATTAGTACAATTCTTCTTATTCAATTAAGAGAAAGTAGCTATATGTCTATTGTATTTTGTATATACAGATGAAAAATGGTCCTTCATTTGTATCCCCTCTTTTTGTTTTGTCAGAGATGGGTATTCCATTGCCATTTAAATATAGTAGGTGTGTGAATTCAGCAAAATCCAATATTGTCTAGTAGTCCATAATAGTAGTGGGTTATCCATAGGAATGGCAATGTCAGAAGTTGTTGACTTGAGCCTTTTACTCAGCATATTAATATGGCTTTACTTTTCATACCTTGTTATTATACTTTTCTGCTAGATGGTTAAGGGCAAGGTAAAGCAAGACCTATATAACAAGAAATGTAACTTTTGTATCTGATAAGGTCAGTCAGATTCCCTCAGGACTTACCCTAAAACCCTGTACTGAACTTTGTAGATCCTTTGTCAGTGTCAGCCATGCGGACAAGTCATGGCCATTGCTTGACCTCTGCGAAAGCCTGAGAGAATGTTTTCTCTCCATGTGACTCTTCTTAGGCACATTCTACATTGTTGATCACTTTCCTCTGTGAATGTAATTCTTTAGTTTTAAGTATAATATTTCCCCTTTACTCATGGTTTTTCTTTCTGTAGATTCAATTATTCAAGGTCGACTGAGGTCTGAAAGTATGAAATGAAAAATTCCAGAAGTAACACTTCAAGCTCAATATGACAGTACACATGCATGATCCCAGTGATGCAGGAGGATCACTATTTGGAGCCCAGCCTGCGAACTTAGCAAGAGCATGTTTCAGGAAACCAGACAAAAAACCTAACAAACATTCCATCTCAAACAAACAAACAAAATTCCATTTTATAAATTATCTATTTTTAGGGATGGCCAGATAGCTCAGCAGACTGATGCACCTGCTTAGGTGTGGGGACTGGGGTTTGATCCCCCTGTGCACTATTGGAGCCCAAACCCATGGTGTGCTGAGACTGGGTGTGGTGGCACATGCCTATAATCCTAGTATGTGGGAGGCTGGAGACAGGAGTATCACTACAAGCCCAATCTGTGTAGTAAGACTCTGTAGAACCTGTACCAAATACATAAAAAAATTAAATTGTACATTTAAAGTTAATTTTACTACAGTATATTGTCAGGTTGTGCTTTTTTAATAAATGAAACCTCACCGTATCTATAAATGTATAAGAGAAAACCTGAGGGTTTTTTTTTTGTTTTTGTTTTATTGAAGTAGAAATATCAATGAGACAGTTTTAAGATAGCTTGACAAGATGGATTTGATAAATTAATACATTGCAAACTATTTTCATAATGTTTTGGTATCATAGAAGGTGCATACATGACATTATACTTACAGACATTATTATACCGTATGTCTCTTATCAGTAAATAGAGTGTAGCTGTTTGCATATCTTATTTTTTATACCTGAATTACATAAAAAATTCAATAACCAATACTTTCTACCTTGCTATTTTCCTAGTGGTTGTCCATAGTACTAGAAGCCGACATAATATCCTGTCCAACCATCATTAGTGCAAATCTTGCCTCTCATAGGATTATGAGAGCAAGTAGTAGCACAGTGCTATCTATCCCAACTGTACTGTCCATACACACACATCATGATTCTTCCTTTCAATACCCCTTCCTTTGCCTACACCTGTCAGAGATGGGCACTCCATTGTCATTCAACTAACTTAGGTGCTTGAACTCGACAACACAATCCAACACAGTCCAGCATTCCACAACAATAGTGAGTTATTCAAAGAAGTTGTCGACCATAGCCATTTACAGCTCAGCTTAATATTATGGCCCCACGATGTATACTTCATTTTTATACTTTTCTGCTGGATGGTTAAGACCTAGATAGAGCAAGACTTATATATCAACACATGTACTTTATGTTTCTTATGTGGTCAGTGAAGTCCCCTCAGGGTTTCTCTTGTAGTCCTGTACATTATTCTGTAGATCCTTTCTGTGTTGTCCATGTGGATGAGTCATGGCCAATGCTTGACCAGTTTGCTGTCTGTGAGAGCTTGAGAGAAAGTTTTCTCTCCATGTGACTCTTCCCAGGCACACTATAGAACTTCAATCTCTTTCCTCTGTGGCTCCGAAAACCATGAGGTTTGACACTCACTTGCTTTCACATATCAGTATGTTCTAATGGAACAACTTGTTTTTTTTTTTAATCTGAAATTTGCACTTGGCATCCTGTTGGCAGATTGAATTGTAGTGATTTTCTTCTACCCCAAGTGGCCTTTCTCCACTCAGTCAAAACCTCACTCCTCAGAAGAGAAATGAAGATGTTGGTGAGAAGAATCAAAGGCTGCCAATAGGGCTTCTCTACATTTAGGAAGAGAAGGGAGGCAGGCCTGCTTTAGAGAACTGGGACTTGGATGGATCAGATGTAGTTATTGGTCAGCCATGTTTCTTTATAACAGCCCAGAAAGGTAGAACGTGCCTGCAATCTTGGCACTTTGGGAGCACAAAGCAGGACCACTACAAATTCATGCTCAGTCTTAAGTAACTTAGTGTCTTCACAGGACCCTGTCTCAAAACAAAACAAAAAAACCAAGAACAGTCAGTCAGTCAGTCTGTCTGTCTGTCTTCTGTCTATCTATCTAGGTACCTAGATATATAGCTTAGGCAGAAGGCCCTCGGTTCAATTCCCAGCACCGCTGAAAAATGCAAAAAGAAAGGAGAGGGAAGGAGGAAGGGAGGGTGGGAGAGACAGTATTGCTGTTATGGCGTAGTAGAGTGGCCGGTGCCTTACAGCCATGAGGAAGGTCTTTCCTATTAATTATCATCAGGGCCACAACTAAGGGCCTGGGAGAATGGTAGTGAGTGTGAACATGGGTGAATGTTGTCAAGTTAATTAGCTGTCTGCAGTGTGGCCCAGCTGCCTAAAGAGGGCACAGAATGGCCTGTGGCTTACTGGGTTGTGGGAAAATAGCTGTGAGCTGTGGCTCAAGAGTGGGCTGAGGAGGGAACTTGCAGCCAACCACCTCTTGGAGTAGAGACGAGACTGGGGGCTGTGAGTCAGGGAGATGGCCTCTCCTGCAAGGGCTGGCTCTCAGCTGCATGGACGAGTCATGGAAGATAAATAAAGCATTCTGGCTTATCACACACCATATGGCCAGCAGACAGTGAGGCAGCCATGGGGCCGAGTATGTTTTGTTTAGGCTGTCTGTAGATCTTTTTTTCTTGAATCCTAGTCCAATCTTTTTTTTTTTTTTTTTTTTCCTTTTTTCCCCTAGAAGTTTTCATTCCATATATGGTGGTAAGTTATCTATTGCAGAGCTGTGCTTGGACTAACACCTGCCTCCCAAGCTAGCTGTGTCGTATCCTTCTTTGTTCCAGTCAGAGGTCCAGAATTTTGTAATGAGCTGCACCTTCTTTCTCCATGCCTGACTGAGGTAGATCTACTTGCTTCCTTGGCCTTTCCCCATATTCTCTCTGTGCCCCAACTTATCTGTGCTGCTCCTCCAGGTCCATCCAGTTTGAGGGTTGGTCAGGTGGGCTGGAGACCTGGTGGATGCCATGGCTGCAGGTGAAAGCCCAGACACCTCCCCTTGGCCTCAAGGTTTTCTTTCGAGCTCGGCATCAGTTTGCCTCTCTGGCCTCATTTCCTACTGTCACATCATCTGTGTGCCCTGGCTCTTGTAATAAAAGCCATTATTATTATTATTATTATTATTATTATATTATATTATATTATTATTATTTCCTGCTAGAAACTGCCTGTCATGCTCCCTGCCTTGGTTCATAGATTCATCCTTACATTTCTGTCTCTTCAATTCCTCAGAGGCCCAGTTCTTGCGGCATCCATGTAGAATCACTTTCTACATGGTTTCACATTGTTTTAGTTGTAAGCATGAACCTCTTATCTATTTTATTTCATATTTCCCATTATATCAGATGACTTTTAGTTTTAGTCACAATAAAATGAAACAAAATCAGGATGCCCTCCTGTAAAAAGAAAATCGATTATGTGCCCCAAACAGAAAAGAACTAAACACGTTGATGATCAATGGCATCATTGAATTCTAGCTGTACTTCATCCTCTGCTAGTCTCTGGCAGGAGTGGTCTGTTCTCCCAATGGGTTAAGAAGGGAAAATATGTAGGGGCACTGCGGCAGGACCTTTTTCTAAATGTAGTCAGAAGAACTGAGGGGAAATAGCTTCAAATATGAGGGTGGTGCTATGGAATCTAAGTGTACTGAGAAGCCCTGGCTAGGCTGGAAGGTGATCAGCTCTGCCTTGCCTCCTGTGGATATGCCTGTTTTTCAAAGCATAGTTATTCGTCAGGTCAGGCCAGCCCCTGGAGTGGGTCTTAGAGGAGTCATCTTCATCCTCCTATCATAGAGCTGTCTGCATGCTGCCTGACTTCTGCCTTGGGGTGACAGGTACAGAACATGTGCTTGTCCAATAGAACCTTGTGCAAGTGGCTAATTGGCTCAGCTGGAGTTCAGAGAGCTTCTGACAAGGGATGGGACTTGCTCACCTATCTGTGGGCCATCTTCTGGAAAGTAATGATCTGAGAAGGCAGAGAAGGGTTTTGGATGGGTGGTACATGCTGAGGAATAGAGACGAGTATCTTCTCGTTACTCTGTCATTTTCTAGCTTATGTGTATTTACCCAAATGTCACTGACTCAGAACCTACACGGCACCTGGTAAAGGTGAGTCTTCTGATGTCAGGTGCTGCCATGTGACAGGCAAGCAGCAGCCTCATCAGGAAGCTAAGGGTCAGCTTTGAGTCTTACACAGGCTTTATGGGAAAGCCCAGGTGAAGCTGGGTATGAGGTCTTTACATCACTCCCTCCTGTGATGACCACCAACACCTTCCAGAGGCCTACAGGAAACCTTTGTGGAGTAGAACCATGAGTTAGATGCTGTCAGGAGAGCCAATAACAGTGATTAATGTTTTTGAAAAAAAAAAGCATTCTAGACCAGACAAGGGAATATGCAGATATTTTGGCTTTTTAGAGAAGCTGCAGATGTTTGTGGTATTGCTCTTTTATGTTCTTGAAGGGTTTTCAAAGGATTGACTCTTAAGTTGTGCAGCCTATGCTGCTCGTGGGGGCAGGTGCTCCTCCTGACCTGGGGAAGAGCAGAAAGTCATGGTGGGCACTGCATCTCCTCAGAGGTCACATCTTGGACTCTGCACAGGTATTTGGGTTGGTTTCCATCTTCACACCGCACAGAAATGTGTGAGGCCCCTGGTTTAGCCATGTGGTAAGTTATTAGGCTGCACAGTGGGGGGATCTATTGCACACTTTAGAGCAATTAAAGGCTTATCTTTCTTGTTTGAAGAGCAGATAAGGAAAGAAGATTAAGTTGGAATGAATAAGAGCTTTGTAAGAAAGAGAAAGGAAAACATCAAAGTTTCCTTCCTTATCCGGAAAATAATATGTGCAATCTCTTGGTCATCTCGATAATTCAAAGAAATATCTAAAAAAGCTGTAAGGCTTGACAAGACAGGATACAGATGTGAGACGTAAGAGATCTTTTTTTAAAAAAATGGTATAATACCACATTAGCTGTGCTGTTGCTCTCTCAAAGCTAACCGAGATTCCAGTTTCCTACGCGCCCTTCCAGAGCCTGTCAATCTAGAAAGCTGTGTGTGAGCCTTACGTGTGTGGTAGCACGCTATATATATGCTGTCGTCAAGCTTAATTCTTTTTATTTTTAATATGGCCAACAGAAGAATGAATACACAGATCTCGGTAAATCTGTACAGCGGGATGCTACTCACAGTGATGAAGTATGCACTGCCTCTTACACAGTAACATCCATTACTTTCAAATGCATTATGTGAGGTGAAAGAGTAAGACACGGGGGACTACCTGCAATCTGGTTCCATTAGGTGACATTGTGGAAAACCATGTGAAGATCCTAAAAGTGCACCTGTGGCTTCAGGAGGCCAGGGGTCAATTAGGGCAAAGGTAGCACTGATTGGCTTCAAACAGGAATGAGAAGACTTCCTGTGGTGATAAAAGTATTCTAGATTCTGATTGTGGTAGGGATTGTATGACTGAAGAAATTTGCTAAAGCTCTTTGGAGTGTAAATTTAAAATTAGTGTGTGTTATTATTGTATATGTAAATTGTATTTTTTTTCCTTTTTTTTTTTTTTTTTTTTTTTTTTTTTTTTTTTTTGTATTTAGGACAGGGTCTATAGGGTCTCACTATGAAAATTGGACCCATAGTGTTTCTCCTGTTTTCAGCCTCCCAAGCACTGGTATTATAGGCGCACCACCAAGCCCAGTCTCAATCACCATCTAAGCATGGCCCTGGTGCAGGGCCAGCATGGCACATGGGGGATTGAACCCTGGCCGCTGTGCTCTGCCCAAGAAGGTACTTTAGTCTGCTGAGCTATTTGGCTGGCCCTTGTAAATTGTATTTCAATAAAACTCATTTAAAAAATATGCTTTGGAAATTTTTCCATGCTGGTGCAGGTAGAATTTCCCTGTTGTTTTTCATATCTGCATGATATTCTGATCAAAAAGTTATCTCTTAATGTACTAGCCTATTTGAGGGTCTTCTATATGGCATTTCTAAACTATACATGGAGCTTATAGAGTAGCAATCTGTTTGTTTTTTAAATCTTCCCTTTTTGGAAGATTTAAAATCTGCCATGGAAAGAGGGACACCCTCTTTGAGCAGGAGAAGTGGTGACATCCTCTCCTGCTGCTCCTTTCCCCTGCCTCAGGCCTTAGTGTTCCCTTAGGGAGTCTGTTAGAACTCCTTGTGGAGTTAGGTCCTTGTGGCCTTTGTGGTAGCTTGGACATGTGTGTGTCAGATGACAAGCCTCTTGGCCATGAGAACTGAAAAAGTACTAGAGAAATTTGTCTCAACTCCCATAATGAGGTCTGTGCCTTTGACAGGATGTCCTGGCCTGGAGGTAGCAGAGGTAGACTGAATGTTCAGTAAGAGGTGCCGTAAAGCAGGGCAGCGGATGAGGGAAAGCTGGCATATTTGAGAAATCACCATCATCAGTGGTAGAGATGCTCATAGATAGGCTTTGGTTACATGGATGCCATGAGGTTACTGGGAAGTTGGACTTTGGAGACCACACTGGGTAGTCCAATCTACTGAGTATGGGTTGCCTTGACCACCTGCTCAGGGAAGCTGTGTTGCACATAGCTGGCAAGTGGCTGGGACCAACAAGAATGGAAAGGGTGTGTGAACTCTCACATAGGATTTGACATTGCCCAAGAACACTGTTTAGCCGTTGCTTTCTTTCTTGGATGGAATGTAGGGTTTTTAGTCTTCTGCATCTGAACAGTGCTGCATCATGGAGACATTGTGATTAGCACAGGAAAGTGCAGTGATTTGAATTGAAATGCCTTGCTGCCTCAAATTCTTTTTGGAGTAGAGTTGATGTAAACAAACATAGTGATAACACGCACTAGTAGTTTTATCATACGTTTATCTGTACTTTGTATGTGGTGAAGTTTGTCATTTGGAATGGGTGAAACTTTCTAATGAAATGGTCACAGGCACCAACAGTTATAATTATTTCTTTTCACTTACTCTGGTTTTACTTATGTACTGCTGATGCTTTTGTAGCACTAGTGTTCTGTGAAGAGCCACATGAAGCAGTGTGCTGTCATACTGGCTTTGTCCTTGTATTCAAGATGTGACTGTAAAGGCTTACAACAATGCCCCCTTCAAACCTTGAGCTTACATATTCATCATAAACATACTTCAAAGTAATGAATTTGGATGACTTTCTAATCATTCCTATTCTTACTTATTCTATGGAATACTTATTCACTCTTTAGTTTTGGGAATCTTTATTCTTTATGGAGAAATTTGCATTTTGGAAATAGCCATATTTCTCTGATCCTTTTTAGTGGGGAAAAGTGATAATATGGGAACTACAATTAGGAATTTAGTAATTAACCATCCTTTGAAAATGATCTGTAAGTATGCACATGGTATTACTAGCTGACCATATGAGCTGTTGCCAGTTATTACACATAATATAGTCACTGTCTCTCATCCTGTAATTTAGGAGACCAAGCATAGAGGAGACAAGGAATTGTCCAGTACTTTGTAGCTCACAAGTAGCAAACCAAAAATGACAAAAGCAGGTTTGGGCTTTCAACCATTGTACTGTATGACTGTTCATGTGGCATAGCTAGGTCTAGTACTTGTTGTATGCCAGGTAGTCCAAGAGCTTTACACTAATGGAAGATCAGTACTTGTTCAGGATTGTAAAATGAGTGAGAGGCGTTACTATTTCTCCATAAAGAGCCCTAGGATCATGTGTTGAGCATGCGGCATCCAAAGACACAGCTTTTGGTTGTTGATGTTCTAAGCCGCGGTGTGCCCTCAATACTCCTAAGTGTGGAGGGCTGACTTGAAGCATGTTGCCAGTCTCCCTGGTGTAAATATTTTCACCATAGCTGATTTCAAACCAACAATGGGACATAGCATTGTGTGGTTAGAAAAGGATGCACATGTTGAGGCCATAATGGTAAGTGAAGTAAATCAGCACAGAAACTTAAATGTTTTATGGTTTGTCTTAAATGAGAAATCCCAACTATAAACAAACAGCAGAATAAAAAAATGATAAAAAGTAGGGAGGTGACATGCAAGGGAGGGAAATGGAGAAGAGAGGAAGGGGATGTAGAAAAAGAATTAAGATGTGACATATGCCAACTCCCACAAATAATGAAAACATTAGGTGCTGCAAACATGTACAATACAAATAAAAATGAAGAAGATAAACCAAGGGATGCACAACGGTACACTGTGGAATGCTATTTCCAATCGGTCTCAGTAATCTCAAGAGGATAGATAATAGTAAAAGTAAGTTATGAGTTCTGAGCATTTATGACCTTTATCTTGATAAACTTAAATCACAAGCTCATTCAATTTAATTTTATAATGGCTTGCAGACTTTCTCAAAATGTTAACAGTTGGCTTATGCAAACCAGTTGCAGGAAGCTCCAAGTTCTCTGTCTCCGTTGTGTTTGTTAATTAATTGCTTGGCTCTCTCAAGACAAGCCTTACATGCAGCTGTTTCATTATCAGAGTCTTTTATCCTCTTGTTTCCTGTGGCTTTTCACATTGATGAATAATATGAAACTAAATTTGTGGGCTCAGTTTAATCACCAGACCACAGCTTTTATTTTTGTACATTTGGTTCCAAGGTGCTCGGCATTTTGACTGAATTTATTGGAGGGGTAATAGTTTCCATTTAAAATAGCAGAAAATATTTTTATTTAAGTGTATTAAGATCTTATTCCTTACTCCTCATCCCATGTATCATGTGAATATTCTGTTCACCTGCCCCCTAGTAATTCATTGCTGAGTATTTTGTCTGCTTGAAGGGTGGCAAGGACTTTGAACAGCTACATTACCTCCCCTTAGGACTGTCTGAGGGATGGAGATTTCCTTACTGCCTGAGCTTGCCTTTGACCCAGTCTTGATTTGTGCAGGGTAGAGTGACCACTTTTTGTGGTCTTCCTGTTTTGTGACTTGATCAAGTAAGATCTAAGGACGAGTTGATCTTGCTCATTTCTTATTCACTGCTTTTTGGGCCTAAGTTGTGCCACCATTCTAGTAAGTCAAACTACACTTTTATTTATTTATTTTTATTTTCTTTTGTATTTTAGGGAAGGGTCTACAGGGTGTTCAGGGTCTCACTGCTAGATTGGACTCAGAGTAATCTGTCTACTTACAGCCTCCCAAAAGCTGGGATTACAGGCATGTACTGCCACGCCCAGTTTCAATTGCCATCTTAGTGTGCCCCAGGGGCAGGGCTGGCACTGCAGACCTGGGGATCAAATCCTCAGCCCCTGTACCTGCTTGCAGGTGCTTTAATCTGCTGAGCTATTTGGCCAGCTCAGTCAAGGTACACTTTTATCTTTTGTTTTTTAACTGAGAGTTGAACTCAGTACTTTGCTCTTTCCAGGCAGGTGCTTGTACTACTGAGCCAACTCACCAGCCCAAGGTACACTTTTAGATACATTCTCCATGCTACATTACAATATTTTTTCTCTCTTATTTTTCCTATTAGTTTTTGTTTTGTAATTTATCTATATATTAATTTTTCACACAAGGGAAGCAGTGTGACACTTGAACTTGTGTATCTGTTTTGCTTCACTTACATTATGCTCCCAAAGTACATCTATTTTCCTACAAATGATTCTAGTTTATCCTTTATGGCAGAGTAGTACTCCA
>PVKA01003966.1:0-51481 GCA_004027165.1 Ctenomys sociabilis | reverse complement strand
CTTTGAGACAAGGTTTCACTAACAGTTCAGGCTGGCCTTGAACTCATTTTGTATCTCAGTCTGGACTCAAATTTGCTATGAACCTCCTGCCTCAGCCTCCCAAGTGCTAGAATTACATGTGTATGCTACCATGCGTAGCTGTTTTTAATTTTTTGAGGAGTTGCTGTAATGATTTCCATAGTAGTTGTAACAGTTTACAGTCCCACCAACAATGAAGGGTTCTTTTCTCTCCACAGCCTCACCAGCAGTTGTTTTTGGTTGATTTCCTGATGGTAACCATTCTTTCTAGAGTGAGATGGGAATCTCAGTATTGTTTTAATTTGTATTTCTCAAATGGCCAGAGGTGATGAACATTTTTTTCATGTATCTATTGGCCATTTATGTTTCTTCATCTGTAAAGTGTCTATTCATTTCAGATGCCCATTCTTAAATGGGTTTTTATATTTAGGGATTTAATTTTTTTTTAGTGTCTTGTGTATTCTACCTATTAGTCTGAGGCATTGCTGGCAAAACTTTTTCCCCCCATTTTGTAGGCTGTCTCCACCCTGTTGGTGGTCTCCTTTGTTGTGTGGAAGCTTTTAAAATATGATCCCATTTTTTTATTCTTGATATTATTTCCTATACAACCAGGTTTCATCAGAGGTAGCCTACCAGTGGGCCTAAATTGTGCCATCATTCTATTTTTTTAATTACTTTTATTGAGAAACTAATAGTAATGAGACAATTTCAAAACCGGTAAGTACAACAGTGTCAATAATTAACACATTGCACATTGTTGTCTTTGTAGTTGTTATTCATTGTACAAGATGCAGACATGATATCCTGTCCAAACACTATTAATACAAATCTTTCTTCTCATTGAATTAAGAGAAAGTAGCTGTATATCTATCCTATTTTGCATATACAGATGCAAAATGGTCCTTCATTTGTATCCCTTTTTTTTTGTTTAGTTTTGTCAGAGATGGGTATTCCATTGCCATTTAAATATTGTAGGTATGTGAATTCAACAAAATATTCCAATATAGTCCAGTAGTCCATATAGTAATGTGTTATCCTTAGGACTAGCAATGTCAGAAGTTATTGACTTGAACCTTTTACACTTAGCATATTAATATGGCTTTACTTTTCATACCTCATTATTATACTTTTCTGCTGGATGGTTGAGAACAAGATAAAGCAAAACCTATATAACAAGAAATGTAACTTTTGTATCTGACAAAGTCAGTCAAATCCCCTTAGGGATTTGAAACCCTGTACCACAGTTTGTAGATCCTTTGTCAGTGTCAGCCATGTGGATGAGTCACGGCCATTGCCACCATCGTTCTATTAAGTCAAGGTACATGCCTATCTTTTGTATTTTAATCAGGAATTGAACTCAGGACCTTGTGCTTAGCAGGCAGGTGCCTGTGCCACTGAGCCAACTCCCATGTCTTTAAGAGTTTCATCTCTTTTGTCTTCTAGCAGATTGTTTCTGTGCTGTCATTCTTTCCCTTGTCTTTTCCACTCATTACTGAGACATTTATCTCCAAGTTATTAGGATTTCTTGGCCTACTGAATCCCTTGTGGCTCGAGGAATAATAATGCTTGGCATCGCCTTTTGTGTGGTAGCTGGTCATCTACCTGTGGAGGTTCTCACCCAGACCTCCCACATCCTGGTTGTACAGACTCCAGTTTGGAAGGCACCCTTGCTGTCTCTCTTCTCCCAAGTGGAGCTTTTGTGCCTGAAACATGTCCCACTTATAAGGTCAAACATGGCCCTGAATGGAAATGGATGGAGATGGATTATCTGTGTATACTAGGCCCTGATTTGTTCTTATATAGACAGGATCATGACCACTTTGCTGGGCATTTGGGCTATCCCTGTGGCTGGTTGCAGAGGCTGAAGTAAATGACTTTCATGACAGGATGGATAATGAAAGTCGTGTTTTTGGGTGGGAATCATAAAAGAAAGTGAGGGCAAGCCAGCACCCTTTGTGCTGTGTATCTTGTTAAAATGGGACATAATGAAAGCAAATCTGTAGAGGGCTGGGCTGTGTCTGGATAAGATCAGTAATGTGGGCCTGCCCAGAAAGCTCTTCTGAGAGAAGATTGGAACCAGTTAAGATTTTCTGCAGATCTGTAACATCTCAAACTTTCAAACTTGTACCTCCCTTTCATGTGGCTGAGTTTGTGGTGAGGGCCCACTAAAAGGAGACGAAGCCCGCCCAGAAGCCTTATTGTATGGGATAAGAGGACCAGTATATTGGTGGTTATATCAGTAAACTATCTTTTATCTTATATAAATATGGGTTTTGTTTCCCTGTATGTGACTAAAGAAAAAATATTTTTGTTGGTGAGTTAAGATCACTTCCTCTTTTCTTCTCATTTTGGGAGGGTTCTTTTAGGCCCTTTATCAAGCAAACCATTTTCTTAACATGCCCACTGGCCTGAAGCAAGATCAATGGGGTTAAAAGGTCTGAAGATATCGGATTAATATTAATTTGGGGTCAAGCAAATTTTTTTACAAATAACTTGTGTGGATACCCTCTCCCTGTCGCTCTCTATGTATGTATGTATATATGCAAATGTTTCATATAAAATATTTTCATTTTGAAGTATCAGGCTTGTAAAAAATTACCAGAATAGCACAGAGAAAGTAAGTGCCTCTCCCACATTGCCTGAATGCTAACCTTTTACTATATTTTGTTACTTTCTATTTATACTTTCTCTCTTGAGGTAATGCACCCCTAAATATATGAGCTGCTTTCCTAAGAACAAGCATGTTGTTTTTACATAGCGACAGCACAATTATTGAACTCAGGAGATTAAAAGATACATTACTGACTGCTAGCTTATCTACAGCACTTACTCAGACTTTACTAGTTGTCCTCATCTTCATTGTAACAAAAGATCATCTCTGATCTTATATTGTATTTGGTTGTCTTGTTCCTTTTGTGTGCGTTTGGTCTCCCTTCCCCTTGATACTTTTGAAGAGAACATTTTATTTTATAGATGGTCTTTCTGTTGAAGTTTATCTTCTCATCATGATTAGATTGAAAATAGACATTTTCTTCAAGAATACCACAGAATAATTGTGTTTTATATGTTTAAAAACATTATATTCAATATCACTTATGAATACGTTTTAATCATTGCTTCAGCATAGCTTTCTAGAGTAACTAGATAAAATGGGAAGAAAGAGGAGCAAGATGACTGGTTGGGTTGGGGCTGGATGGGAGTGGGTTCAGGGTGGCTGCTTTGAGGAAGTGAGACATGAGCAGACTTGAAGGAGTTAGAGGAGTCATGAGGTTGGTTCCTGGAGGGAGTGTCCAGACAGGATCTGAACGTTTGGCATGTTTGAGGGACTAGGGAGCCAGAGAAAGAGAAGCAGAGGCTGGAGTGGATGTGTGTATGTGTGTCATGAGGAAGGTCATGCCAGCCTCATTGGCCATGGCAAGGACTGTGTCTTTGTTCTGAGTGAAATGAGCACTAAGAGAGTAAGAGAGGGTCCTAGGCAGAGCAACGATGTGATCCGGCCTCCATCTACAAAGGACCAGCCTGTGGTGGCGGTGTGGAATTCTAGGAGGTGGGACTGAGGCAGGAACCTTCTTAGGAGATTACAAGAACTACCTGGAGCAGGAAGTTTGTAATCAGTGGCTTTATGCAGCATGAAGTGAAGATAGTGACAAGTGGTCAAATTCTGCACACATTTTGAAGGTAGAGCAGCAATGTGCAGAATTTGCTAAGAATTTCAGTCAGTTTTGAGCAATGAGGTATTAAGGGTCACTCCAGGGTCTCCTGAGTACCTGGAAGGATGGAGTTGTCTCTGGTATTATCCTCTACCAAGGCTTCCTGTGGAGCAGGTTTTAAAGGGAAGCACTGAAGGTTTCTTTCAGATATAATGAATTTGAGTTTAGAATCTGTTAGATGTTGAAAGTGGTATGTGTATATAAGAGTTTTCACTCTGAGTAGTGTCTGGGTTTATACCAGTTTTGAAATTGTCAGCAGGTAGATTGCATTTCAATCTGTGAGGTTTGATGAGATCACCAGAGGAGTGAGGGAAATGGAGTAGAAGGGGAATAAGGACTAAGCTATAGACATCCTAATACTAGATATGCCTTTCCCTCGTACTCCTCAAACTACAGCTGGATTCCAGCCATGTTTGCTTTCTGTGCAGGAAAATCTAGTTTGAGGCCCCTTTAAAAGAATCTCCAATGGCTTCCACTTATAACTCATTGACCTTTATATGTTAAGGGAGATATAAAGGGAGTCTAAGTTTTAGCTTGTTATTAAGCAGCTCCATCAGCATGCAGTTTTTCAGTCCTACCATACTTGCTATGATGATGCAAATGTTCCTTGGAGACCTATTGTGGAACTGCCTTTTAGTGTAGAAAGACCTCCTTCCGGATGTGCTTGCTCATTCTGGGTGGAGATTCCTTTGCAACTCGGCATGTGTGAAGTGCATGAATTTTCTGCATGGGCCAACCACTTGGTTTTAGACAAGCTGCTTCTCCTTTACTGCTGAGCATCAGCTTCCTCAGCTGACAGAAGGAAGGCTCATATGAATTACAGTGTTGACTTCTTAGAAGAGATTTGGTAGCACTGGCTCCTTTTCCTCTCCTCTACCCCAATATATTTCATTTTCCCCAAGCAGTCTGCATTTGAAATGGGCCAAGATGTGTTTCATAGGTGTTTGGGGGATTTTTGTAATGATTGGAAGCAGATAGTGAAAAGAAAATTGGAAGTATAGAGCAAATAATAAATCTACATTTGGAAGAAAAGAGGACCAATGGTAATGTGGCCCTCCTACCAGCATCTCTCTTCTGTTTCCTTTCCTCATGAATAAGAAGCCCCTCAAGTATCAGCTCTTACAAAACAGAACTTTTTAAGGTGGTTTCCTTTTTTTTTTTTTAATCTTGTGCCCATCTCCTTGGTGTAAAGGTAGTCAGAGAAGCCAGGCCAGAGCATCTGTGGGCTCCTCCCACCCTTGCAGGAAGCTGTTGGCCTCTATGCCTTCTCCCATGGCTCATGGTGGCACAATGTCTTGATGATCTCTTTTTATGAGGAGGTAGGAGGTTTGTTTGGGAGGGCAGAAAGGCTCAGTAGCCTAAAGAGAGCCATGGAAGTCCCTGCTTTGAAGAACACTACTCCTTAAAGGAGTTTCTGGCTAGAGGCTTTGGAGGTCTCACCAACAAGCCAGCCCCAGGTAAGAATTGGAGTAAAGCAGGGTCACAGGGGTAGCTCCTCCAAATGCATCCCAGGAAGTCTGTGTGAAGAGGGTGACAGGAAATTGCTTCCTTTTTAAAACATGGTAAAGAACATGAGATTTAACCACATGATACTGGCCATCTTTTATTGAGCATTTACTATATGTTAAGTGTTTTACATGCACTTTTCATCCTTAAGAACCCAATTGTGTATAATAAATAACACAAGTCTATTTATGTCAGAATTCTAGAGGAATCTTTCAGATTTAGGATGATTAATTTACTCAGCATCTCAGTGGGTGAGCAACAAAGCCTTGGGCTTGAATCCCTTCTGGCAACTATAAGGTTCTGTGGCCTTCTGCGGATCGCACAGCCTTATTCTGGTGTTCTTACCACCAGTCATGGGGGGTAGGGCAGCACTGCCACGCCATCTTTCTGTGGTTCTCTTGTCACTGAAGAAGGGGGTCACAGCTGCTCTTGTGCCTCACTGTCCTGCCTCATATGTTCCATGGCAAAGGGAAACCTCGTGTGGGCCCATGAGCCCAGATGGCAGCAACTGTAGGGACTAGATGTTCTCTCCTCCGTTTGGTCTGCCTCGTCTGTCTTTACACTCCAGAGTTTTTGACAGAATCACCTTCAATGGTATTTGAGGGTTGGCTTATCAAAGCAGGTTGGGTCCCGTTCACATTTGTGAAACCCTCTATTTGAGTTTCCTCCCGTCTCTCTCCCGGACCCCAACCTAGACTTCTCTGCTTTCTGTTTGCTTTTGTGTACACCAGCACCCCAGTGAACCTCTGCCCAGGTGTGGATGGAGTGGTCTCAGTTTACTTGCACAATGATAAATAGTTGCCTCCCCCAGTGCTCCAACTTGGATGCGTCCCACCAATTAAGTATCCATTTTATGTCATACCCTATAGTGATGTGAGCTCCAAGACACAGCCTGTGCTGAACCTCTGTTCAGAACACATTTTGACCAGGCAAGTCACACTTGCCTCTGTCTTCAGATTGCTTGCCTGGGTTGTTGATGTCTCTCCTTCAGGAGCTCTCCCTGGGCAGAGATTCCTTTCCTCTCAGAGCCAGTTCCCAGGTTGCCTCCCTCAGGGTTTTTCTTTTCTTTTTTTTTTTTTTTTGTCCACAGGGTCTCACTATGCAGCCCACATTCATAGTGATCCTCCTGCTTTCTGCCTCCCTAGTGCTGGGATTACAGGTGCGCGCCACCACGCCCGGACTCCAATCGCCGGCTCAGCGCACCCGAAGGCGGGGCCGGCACAGCAAGCGGAAGCAGGGATCGAACCCTGGTCCCTACGCTTACCTAAGCAAGCGCTTAGTTCGCTGAGCTATACCGCCGGCCCTGCCTCTCTCAGGGTGACTGCCTTGCTGCCCGGCTCTGCCACCCTACTTCTATGGCAGCTGACTTGTGGACCTTCTATTCTCTGTTTCCACAGACCTCAGGTGTATCAGTACCTTCTTCCTGCCTATATTTGTGTCACCTAGTTCTTTTGGGAATGGAGCTTATGACATTTAAGTGTCACCCTAGGCTTTGCCTGGACATAGGACTCTAAAATGTTTATTAAATGTTCAAGTTCAAGGGTTTGCCAAATAGCTCAGTGGATTACAGTGCCTGCTTAGGCAGATTTAGCAGGCGGGGTTCGATCACCTGCATGCCATGCCAGACCCACCCCTGGGGCACGCTGAAACCAAGATTGAGACTGAGCATGGTGGCGCACACCTGTAATCCCAGGTCTTGGGAGGCTGAATACAGGTGGATCACTACAAGTCTGATCTACGTAGTGAGATCCTGTAGACTCTGTACTAAAATACAAAAAAGGAAGTTCAAGTGTTCTCTTATTCTTACTGTCCATTTCTAAGGAAAGAGTTAACAAATGAACTTGAAAGGAGATATTTTTGTCTTCCTATTGTAATCAATCAAACTTTTCTGAGCTTGGAATTTGGTAGACAAGACTATTTGAGTACATGCAACATGACTGTTTTGGGGTTGTTGACAAAGGAGCTGCTTTCTGAATAAACTGTCTCACTGGGTATAAATGCAATACAGAGAAAAGCCTGGTGCAGATGGTACTCCCCCAGGGTCACTGTGAGGATAGGAGTGACTTTGCATATAAGCTGCTAAGCTCTGCACACTGGAAGGAAGATAGCGCGGACATACAGCGGATTCTTCTGTGAATCCACTGAGCTATAGTTTCCAGGTAAGCATCCTTGCTACCCCTTGTAAGCCTGTGTTCTTGATCTTTGTTGCTTAATCACAAAGGGAAGACTCACCAGATGGTGATTGTGGAGTCCTGTGTTCTCCACCCTGTTTGTATCCCCACTTAACTTACCTTGCCTCAGAGGGAAGAAGGGGGGCCTGACTTAAATAGTCTCAAGAAGTGGCTCAAGGCTTTGTTACCTTTAGGAAAACCACATAATTGCCTGTGTAGAAGGGCAGCTTGCTGTGGCCCATCATGGCAAGCAGTAAGACCCTGATTCCTATGATGGCAAGCTACACCAGGCCCCAACAGTCCTTTCTACCCAGGAGGAGGAGCTGTTTCCACAGTGGAAACTCCAGAGCACACTGTCCAGTAAGACTCAAACCATATTTATAATTATGAATTTTCATTTAAAAGTTAAAAGAAGCACAAAATCAATTTTAATAGTACATCTATTAATTTGCCATATTAGAGGCTACAGACAAGGTAGCTTAATCAACAGAAATTTATTTGCTCAGAGTTCTGGAAGCTGGAAGTCCCATACCAAGGTGTTAGTGTGCATCAGTCAGTGCTACAGGAGCTTGCAGGGCTGGGGCAAGGCTCCTTAGAGGACTGCTCTGAATCAGATCCAACACCAGACACAGGAGGTTATGAACTTGGGCTACAATGGCTGCCCACAGAGTCAAATGCAGAAGAGTGCAAAAGGTGCCCATGCAACAGGATCCAGCTGAGGCCTGGAGGCCCAGCACTGACCCATGTCACTCGGCATCGGGAGGCTGAGGGGTCTGCGCCGAAGGTTGAAGGACTGGTGGTAGAAGGTAAAGAGTGGGCACTGGTAGGCCAAAGAGTCCGCCCTGGAAGCTGAGAAACTGTGCTGACGGCCAGGAGACAATGCCCAAGGAGAAGGTGCAGGCTGCAGCTCTCCTGAGGAAAACCAGCCCCAACAAAGTGCTTCCAAGAAAAATCAGCTGAAATTATTCCCTCCTTTCTGCTTTTCATAACTTTCTAATGATAATCTTCCTTCAAGTAGGTCTTACATACAATCTTTAGGTTTTATTTGTTCCACTTCTATTTTTCAAAAATCATTTACTTATTTATTTATTTATTTACTAGTTATAGGATCTCACTATTCAGTTCAGACTCATAGTGATCTTCCTATCTTAGCCTGGGATTACAGCATGTGATACTGAGGATTGAACCTGAGTCCTTGTGCTTTCTGGGCAGGCACTTAGACCACTGAGCTATCTCCCCAGTCCTGTTCTTCTTATAGCAACTTGAGATTCAACATTAAATTGTTTCTTATTTGAGTTTGATCTGTTTACTGATGTGAGAATTTACTGCTATTTGTTATTTTTCTGGTTGATGTAGGTAATTGTGACAGTGGAGTAGTAAGGTCTCCTGTTATAATTGTGTTAGTGCTTATTTGATTTATCATGTTCATTAATATTTTTATGTACTTGGATGCACCAGTGTTTGGTACATATATATTAATGATTATTATCTCTTCTTGCAGTCCTCCCTTCACAAATATGTAGTGAATATCTGTCTCTTTTGATCAGTCTTAGCTTGAAGCTCACTGCAAATAGAATAGCCACCCATACTTTTTTCTGGGATCCTGTAGCATGGAGTATTGTTTTCCACCATTTGAGTTTCAGTCTGTGAATTTCTTTTTGGGTTAAATATGTTTCTTGAATGTAGCATCTTGTTGGGTCTTGCTTCTTGATCCATTCTGCCAGTCTGTTTCTTTTGATTAGTGAATTGAGACCATTTATGTTGCTGGTCTTACAAATATGTAAGATCAGAGCAGATATTAATGCAATTGAGACTAAGAAAGTAGCACAAAAAATCAGAGTTGGTTCTTTGAAGGATTAATAATTATATTTCTAGCCAACCTTATCAAAAAGAGGGAAAAAAACTAAAATTCAAACAATTAGAAATGAAAAAGGTGAAATTACAAAGGATCCTGTGGGAAATCCAAAAGATCATCAATACCTGCTTCATAAACCTGTATCCTAATAAGGACAATACAGAAAAAATGGACAGATTCTTGGGCACATTACAAAAAATAAATCAAGAAGACATAAATATTCTATGTAACCCAGTAAGCAAAATTGAAAATATAATTAAAAACATACCAACAACAAAAAAGCCCAGGCCCTGATTGATTCATATTCAGTTCTATAAGAAATTCAGAGAAGGAATAATGCCATTAATGATGTAACTTGTAAAGAAGTTGAAAGGGAAGCACTACTCCCACAATGATTCCTGAAAGCAAGGATGCTAAAGACTAAAACTACACCCATGTCTATCGCCATGCACTAAACTAAAGTTTAATGGATCAAAGATCTAAATATTAAAACAAATATTAAATATGCAGGAAGTGAGA
Source organism: Ctenomys sociabilis (assembly GCA_004027165.1). NCBI lineage: Eukaryota > Metazoa > Chordata > Mammalia > Rodentia > Ctenomyidae > Ctenomys > Ctenomys sociabilis. The sequence goes on along the minus strand of PVKA01003966.1, from coordinate 41,702 downwards.
ATAGGCAAAACTGTTAAAGACATAGGCATGGGTAAAGATTTCATTAATGAAACCTTGATTGCACAGGAATAAATACAAAGAATTGATAACTAGGATTTTGTCCTATTAAAAAATTTTTGCACAGCAAAAAATATCAGCAGAATGAAAAGACAACCCACAGAGTGGGAAAAGTTTTAGTGAGTTGTCCTTCAGATAAAAGACTTATATCTAGAGCATATAAGGAACTGAAAAAAAAAATGAGATCCCAAAATTTAAAGACCCAATCCAAAATGAGCATCTGAGGTCAATACATGTTTCTCAGATGCAGAAATACAAATGACAAAAAAAATATGAAAAAATGTCAGCATCACTGGTTATTAGAGAGGTACAAATTAAATGACACTAATATTCCATCTTTCTCAAGAAAGAATGGCTATTATCAACAATTCAACCACTAACAAATGTTGGAGGGGCTTTGGAAGAAGGAATATTTCTCTACTGCTGGTGAAAATATACACTGGTGTAACCAGTCTGGAAATCACTATGGAGATTCCTCACAAAACTAGGATTGAAGGTCACATTCTACCTTCTATTCTAGTCCCCTTCTGGGAATCTTCCTGGAATAATTAAAAACACAGCATGATATATGTGTACCCATGCTTATAGAAGCATAGTTTATAGTAAATTGTGGAAACAACCTAAGTGTCCATCAACTGAGGAATGAATGAAAATGATATGGAGTTTTTATATAATGAAATACTAAGTAATAAAGAAGGATAAATAGGGGCATTTCTAGATAAATGGATACAATTTGAGACCATACTCTTCAGTGAGATAAATCATATTTGCGTAAACCTCTAATTGTCTCCTTGGTGTGAGAAACTTAAAGAGTAAATAAGGACCAAAATGTGTAGGAGAGTTCTTAAAATAGGAAGAAATTTTCCCCAAAAGGAAAGAAGAACTAGGTTGTAAAGGGGGAAGAAAGAACGGAAAAGAAAAAAGTGATTTTTGAAAAAGGATAACATGGAAAATAAAATTTGTTAGTAGGGAGGGGAAGATAGGTTAAAGGGGGGAGAGGAAATTAGGAAAAATAGAGAAATAAAAATGTATCATGTACAACTACGAATTCTTTATGGAGAATATGATCATTATGTGTATCTAAAATGTGCCACTAAACTATTGTATAAAAGAAAGTGGGTCTTCCGCTCCAAGAACCAGGCTGACTCAACTCGGCTGGGCGTTCCCACTCAGACTGGCAGTCAGTCAACCGCCACATAGTTGTTTCTTCTGAAGCTCTTGTCTTTGACTTACTATGACACCTTGTCATGTGTCCCCTCATGTCTTTCCTTTGCATCGAGGTGCATCCTGATGTCTCTGTGTCCAAATTTCCTCCTCTTACAAGGGACCCAGTGAAAATGGATTCACCCTAATGGCCTTATTTCATCACCTCTGTAAAAAACCCATTTCCAAATATAATCATATTTCTATGTATTGCAGGTTGAGATTTCAACATTTAGAGAATTTAAATAACATGATTCAGCTTATAAAGACATACGTTATCTAGTCCATTATACCCAGCCTATAGTTAATATAAAAATTATTAGTGAGATATTTTCGTTTTGTTCTGTGAGGGCTTTGATATCTAGTGTGCATTTTGCACATATTTTATATGTTCACCAGGTGTGCATGGATGGCAGCTTTCATATTACAGGGCCCAGATCCAGGGCCAAAGCTCCTTATCACTGTGGGAGACCTGGGGATGGCTTCAGGGAAGCCTGAAAAGAGATGACGAATGGATATAGATCAATGAGTCAACTGGTAGCAGATAGGTACCTTCTATAAGCTGAGTTTCTGAGAAACATTCTGATGTTATAAAACCTGCCTTTGCACAGGCAAAGGTTAGGTAGTATAATTCTGCAGCTGGGATTTCTGGGGCACACATTTCATAAGCATGATGATTAGGGTAGGAAAAACCTTGTCAGTGTTTTCAGCAAGGTCGCAGGGGTCATAGTACTTGCCATCTAACTGCCAAGGAGGTCAGCATTGTTACTTCCAGGAATTAGTACAGTTTGTGGTGACTCTGCAAATCATGCTTTGTGGTTGGCTTCTGATAATACTGTAGATGTTCCCAAAGTCAGGCCTTAGAGAGCTGGGTCTGAGTGAGTGCTTAGCAGTCGGGTAGGAGAGGTCTGGGGCTGGGTGAGCCAAGTGCTCAAGGATATGCCTTCCAGGAACTCCTTTGTCAGCCTGTTAACACTTGCTCAGGACTTTGGAGGGTGCAAGGAAGGATGAAGGAAGTGAGCATGTTGCTGGTTGAGTGCTTCCTGTGTTGATATCAGGGCCTACGCATCTCCTGTGTGCCACAAATAACACCTTCCACCTGTGTGGAATGCCTGGGAAATTCAGCACTGCCTTCCTTTCCACAGCCCCTCTTCCTACAGCTGTTCTGCCTGTGTGATTTCTCCTGTTCTCAAGCAGCCAGCCATAAGTGGGAGCCTAGGGCTCATGGCAGATTTCATGTAGCCATGGGTTGTCTGGTTGTGGAAAGACTCCACAGCATCTGGCAGTCCATGCAACACTGTATGATATAGATAATTCAAAATCTCTCCATTGCCGAGCCAAAACCTGCCTCTCTGCAATCACACCCTTCCCTCCTGCAGTAGTCTACCACCCCTTGGAAATCACAGCCTATCTGTGCCCTTGCCCCACCCTGCTTCTGGTTTCCCCCAGGCCAGCAGCCTGAGTGCCGGTGGTTCTAATTTGTTATTTTGAGCCATATTTATTAATTTATTTTTTTCTTTCTGGCTGATCTTTTAGACAGTTTTCTCACCTCTTTCTCTGAGAAAGGGCAGGGAAAATAAAGGAAAAGAAATTCAAATCAACTAATTCTACTCATTATTAACAGTGGCAAGGAAGATGTGTGGGGTAGAGAAGTTCAATGGATGGTTTCATTTATTTCTCCCCTGGAGTTGGTTGGTATAATCCTATCACTTACCTGATTGCCCTGTCACACTAGCATTTATGTGTTGGTCTCAATTAAATAGTAATATTGATTCACAGGGTACTCGTAAATGGCATTTGTTTCCTCTTTGTCCCATACTCCCCTAGCTTGATAACGCTTTTTGAGGTTTTTTTTGTTTGTTTGTTTTTTTGGTGTGTGTGTGTGCGTGCGTGCGTGCATGACTGCAGATCTCACTATGCAGTTCGGACTTGTAGTGATCTTCCTGATTTCTGTCTCCCTAATGCTGGGATTACAGGCATGTGCCACTATGCCCAGACTCCATCGCCAGTTCAGCGTGCCTGGGGGGTTGGGCTGGAGTGGCATGTGGTGCCAGAGATCGAACCCTGGCCCTTGTACTTATCTAAGCAAGTTCTTAGTCCACTGAGCTATATCACTGGCCCTCATATCTCTTTTTCTACCAGCCCTATTTGAGAAGTGTTAGCATGGAGCAGATAGTATTCTTACCTGGTTGATTATGACCCCCAAGTCCCACATAACTTGGGTTACAACCAAGGTTGTAGTGGCAAGAAATATATATATGGATTCAAAGAGGCCTGGGAACTTTAATAATGATGAAGCCATAAAGAATTCTAAAAGATTTTAAGATATCTGACACTAGGGACTGTTTCATTTGTTTCCATGTATCCAACCACAAGCAGAGTAATTGATGTTGACTAATTTCCCGATAAATGTTCAGTGAAAGTTTGAAGATGCTGAGTTTTGTCGAAGATGAACATATGCTCAAGATACTGCGGTAGTTTACAGTATTCGCTATTAAGTCAGTGATCCATTTTGTGTTAATATTTGTTCATTATCCAAGTTATCCTTTTTCCTTTTCTCCCTTCTTGCTGTTCCTCCTCTTCCTCTTCCTTCTTCCTCTTCTAGGAGGATCAGAGGTGTTTGAGATATCCTCAGATTTTTATTTATTATTTATTTATTTATTTATTTATTTATTTATTTGCGGAACCAGGGATTGAACTCAGGCCCTTTCGCTTGCCAGGGAAGCACTTATTCCACTGAGCCATCTCCCTGGCCCCTATCCTCAGATTTGTCCAAATTCAAGAAGGCATGCAGATCTCACCATTCTGGGCGGTGTATCAAGGTCAAGTCATAGGAAGGTCACTGATTCCAAGGGAGGAAATGTATTGCTCCTTTGGAAGAAGAGTATATGACCTTGTGTGTTCAAGGCCTAGGGAGGCCCTTGGGGAGGATCCTCAGTGCAGGGTCAAGTCAGCTTAGATGTAGGTGGTGAGGGAGTAAATGAGCATGGGGTGCTGGGTCATTTGTTCACCTCACAAGCAATTGCTCTATTCTTGAGCCAAGCAGCATAAGCAAGGCACGTGACCTAGCGGCGCTTCTGCCAGTCACTGCGCATAGGCAGTCCAGGACTCCATAGGGTATTCTCATCTGTTGAAAATTTGACCTTGTTAAAAGTATTTTAAGGTTTATTTATATTTAGTATGGGCCCCACAAGGTCCCTTTTACTATCTGAAATGTGAGAAGTTCATGTCAATGTCCTATCTTGCTTATATTTAAGTCCGGGGGGGGGGGGAATTGGCACTCAGAGAAGATGGGTTGTAAAAGTTTATTTTACATTGATGTGAAGTTTATTTTTAGACCTGGTATTCTTCAGAGGGAGGTATTTCTTTTAAGACTGTTAATAGTGTATTTCCTTTTCACTTGCCACTCCCTACCAGAGTAAGTTCTCTTTCATTTTTGAATCATCTTCATATTCTCAGAATATCTTTAAATAATGGTTGGAGACACTCCAGGTTAAGCAGACAGTAAAATCCTATTGCTTTTTGACCTTTGGGTTAGGATGAAGTGTAGTATAACAAAGTCTGAGTCCCAGGAGTCACCTTTGCTGAATTTTTTTCCTATTATTCTTTCCTGTTATTCCATATTCATTCAGGTCTTGCAGCCAAGGACTGTAATACTAAGATTCAATCTGAAATTAACTTATGGTTTTGACCAGTAAACTATACAGTTGTTGAACTCCCACTGGGATGCAGTTGACTTTTCCCAAACTTCCTGAGTTCTCTCCTGGTCTCATGGTTGATTTCTTATTGAGCCCTTGGAAAATTCCTTGCCATTTCCCATCAGACTGGGAAGTATTAACTGTGAACCTCTCTAGGACCACATGCAGTTCAGCTATGGGTTTGCTTGTTCCTTCTGGGCAGTGCAGGTCTGAAGTCACATTGGGAGAGCTGGCCCATGTCAGCAGTGGGGCCTCAGCAGGATCAGAGCCACTTGACCCAGACACAAAGTAAGAGTATGTTCTCAGGCCTTCCAGAAGGCCTCATTCTGAAATTGTCTCCAAGGGTCTTTTTAATCTGTGTACTGTATACATTTCCTTTGAGACATTTCTTCTAATGGACTCTTGTGCTGAGGCTGGCAGAAAGGATGTAGAACAGCTTTACAAGTTTACATTTGGATGCCAAGTGATTTAAAAAAAAAATGTTCATTGGTAAAGATCTTGGTGGTAAGGAAGTTTGTGTGCCCATAGACTGCTTGTCACCCCAGGGTCCTGCATCCCATTCCACTTGTGTGGCACATCCTCATGCACCCCTGTTTGGCATAGCAGATTCTAGATTGTCCTACTGCTGGTGTGGAAATAGCTCAGAGCACTGTGAAGAAGAGCAGCCCCAGTCACTGGCTGGCCATGTCAGCAAGGTGTGACATCTTCCACTAGACCCATACTCCCTGGAATTTTATTCAGGGCACTACTTAGCTTAACGTTCTCTTCTGTTTCCTATTTAGGGGGAAATGAAGGTAATAAGAGTTGTGAAAGTATGGATAATGATAGCCATGATAGCTAGTATCTATATAGTGCTCACTCAGGCAGTATTTAAGCTCTTTATCTAAGTTGTCTTGCTCATCCTTGCCACAGCCTTGTGAAATTTGTCCTGTCATGTTCCTACTAGGAAATCAAGTCCCAGAGCAGAAAGCAGCTTTGCCTAACATTTCATAAGCAGAACACAGTGAGGCAGGATGCAAGCCCAGTTTGTTTCACCCAGGAGCCTGTGCTTTGCCTTTTGCTCTGAGTATCTTTGATGGGTGTTGGGGAGCAGACAGAGACAGAGACAGAGACAGAGAGAGATACCTGAGTGATAAAGGCCTGCATTGCTATAAATAATCACACCTCCTTGCATGTCTGCTTGCCCAACATTGGGCTATTTGTAAAGGGCTTTTATCACTGTGAAAACAAGTGGTTAAAATCCAAAGCATGTACTGTTGTGTTGGTGATAGGCCAAGGTTTATACTTGAGATGTATTTGTTTGCTTTTTGTTTGTTTTATAGTACTGGACATTGAACCCAGGGCATGGTACATGTTGGACAATTGCTCCAACACTAAGCTACATTTCCAGCCCTGTTTTATAATTTTATTTTAGACAGGATCTTGATAAATTGCCAGGCTAAGGTTGAATTTGGAATCCTCTTGCCTCAGCATCCAAGTAGTTATGATTAAAAGGGTGTGCCATTCATTGTACTGGGCCTCATCTTTGATGTTTGAGAAGGCTACATTTAGACCACTTATCTCAAAAAACAGAACCATGAGTTAAGTCAAAGTTCTCTCCTGGAACCAGTGTTTCTTGAAGGTGATGAAAGGGTTGGCTGTGCCCCACAGAAAGCTTACTGCAGGATCCTGAGCTCATGGAGCTTCAATTCTGCCATTATGCTTGGGAGGCTGAGGCAGGAGGATCATTGCAAGTTCAAGGCCATCCTGGGCTGTATGGTGAGTTTAAGGCCAGTGTGAACTCCACAGAGGGACTCAGTCTCAAATAAAAAATCTGCCATTGTGTGTGGAACACTTGCACTGGATGCTCTGGTCTCCAGAAATGTGAAACTAAAGCAGCTCCTCTTCTTATCCTCAACTACCTCATCCTGTAGGACACAGGTGGTGATGAGAAAATGTGCAGAGCCCTTTTGACAGTGAGCACCTAGGGCTGGGAAAGCAGAGGGTAGAAGATGATGCATCTGGCTTCAAGCTAGAGTAGCTTTCTCATGTTTTGTAGTGGAGAGACATGACCTTCCTACAGATGTGTGATTGGTACCGTGTCCTGGTTTATTCCCATTAATACGAAGAAACCAGATGAAGCAGTTACATCTAAGTCTTGAGATCTTCATTGCGTTATGAGAGATTTCAGTCTCCCTTTGTGAGTGGTCGGGTGCCATCCTGCCTAGGAGCAGGGGTCAGTGTAGGAAGAGATTAAGGTAAAGAGTCCATGGAACATGCATGAACACTGCAAGGACAACAGCTCTTTATATGTGCCCTGGCCACTATTCCTGTGACCAGACACAGGCCAGCTCTGCCCCTTGGAATCATGTTCTGGAATTGTCCAGTCATAGGCTTTGCTCCCCTGAGGTGGTGTGGGTTGTCAGTGGACTGGGAAGAGAAGAGAGGTGAAGGCCACATCCACAAAGGTCAGTTTCTTCTGGTGCTGGTGCTCTTGGCAGTACTGGGGATGAGATGAGCATCCCTGTGTGGCTTTCTTGTGGGAGGGAATACTTTGTGCCTCAGTTGATTGCTTCAGTTTTTTTTTAAGTATAAAAGGAATGTGGCTTGGCATTGAGTGGCTGTAATTATAAAATGCGAATCTTGCTTTTGGCCTCATCTGAGCCAAGGGTGGTGTTCACACCCTTGAGACTGACAGCTGGGTGAGCCGTGGGCCCTGCAGAGGCAAAAGGCAAACATGGGCTCTCAGGAGACCCATCAAATGTGACGCTCACAACCCAGAGACCAGCTATTTCTGCCATGGGCGTATCATGCAAGTGGGTTTTTCCAGCCATTTTCCACTGCACTTCTAAAGTATTCTTTAAAGGCATAAAGGAGGGGAGTGGATGGAAAGATCAAGTCCTTTTTAATAACTTTTTTAACTTTGGAGTGACAAGGCTTCACCACACCCCATACCATGAATAGCTTTTCCTGCCTGATGGTTTGCATTTTGTCTCTACTTAAGCTGTGATATAAGAGGAACAATTAGCAAACCCTTCTATTTTGACATCTGCTGTGAAGCTTTATAAATTTTTCCTTTGAAAGACGGCTAAGTGTACAGAACATGGGACCTTGAAGTAGATTTCTGGAAACACAATCACATTTTTATTTAGTCCTGAGTTCAACTGGAGTACAAATAGGCCCTAAATGATCTACTTCTAGGTCTTTTTTCCTGAAGAATTTCTGCATTATCTTGTGCTGTCATCTTTATGTTGAATTGGAAAAATCTGGGATTCTTTTCTCCTTGATCATTGTTTACTTTTAGAAATAATGTAGTTTTAAAGAATTCTGGTGATTTAATTGTAATCCCAAATATAGTGTCTAGTAAGTTGGTAGTTTTAATTCTAGGAAGAAGTTTTTACAGGGGTGGGAAGAGATATAGCATTTTTGTCTTTAATTGTGGTATGATATAAGAGGAACAATTAAACCCTTCTGTTTTTACATCTGATAGTTGAAATGCTCTGTAGGCAAAGGCACTTGGACTCCCGTTACTTTTAATCTTTAAAAGCTTGTATTTCTCATGGAGGTGGGGCTTGATTTTGAAACTTTCAAGTGTACTGCTTTGTGTTGCTGAATTTTAGTTCTGTGCTGGAAAATCTTGGGTGAGCTCATCTCATAAGGAATTACATGCCTTATGAGCCAGTATGCTGCAAGTGAAAGCGAAGCTGCCTCTTAAGGAGGGCCTGCATCCTTAGAGGGACTCAGGATGCCCTGCTGCTTTGGTGGGAAGCATCGAGGCCAGTCTGCATGGGGCTAGATTTGCTAGGGCAATGACAACTGTCTTCTTTCAGCCCTGACTTGGTGTTCTTTGGGAGAATTCTTCCTTTTGCCCATCCTGGGCTCCTTATGGTGTGGTCATGTTCTGCTGGTCCCTTGATCTCAGGTGTTTTTGTCACATCTGATTTGGACAGGATGCTGTTCTCTGAGTTTCCTGGTCCACTGCTCTGGTTTGTATCCTCTTTTAGTGACTGCATGGTGCCATAGGATCAGAACTTTTTCTTGATATCCTTTAGTCTTAAAGAATTAGGGAAGAAGGAAATTTGCCTCGCATATCCCCGAATCTCAAAATGCTCATGACAGTACTTCCCAAGTCCTCATCTGTGTTTGTGTCCAGGTCCTGAGGAGGTTGCAGAAGAAAGCCTCATCATGGCGGGGAGGGAAGGGAAAAAAGGGATATTTTCTCAAATTACTCTTAAGTTTAGTCATGTGCTATTAGGCACCTGTCATCTAGGACTGAGAAAAAGTCGCAGGCAGGCAGGAAAAGGAAGGGAAGCACAGGCTGATGTGGTGGTAATTGATGGGCAGGAGAACTGACCATACCTCAGGGTCCCCCCCATGGTTGTTTCTAGAATGTGCAGCAACCCCAAAATCCGAGAAAAGCTAACTCATCGGCCCCTCTGTCTTTTGTCTCTTCTAGTGACTGCATGGTGCCAATTCTCTTTCAGACCACTTTGAATCACAAGTAACAGACAACAAACACAATAATTTTAAAAGATAGAGGTTTATTGTGCTCACACAAAAGTATTTCAGGACTGGTGTGGTGTCTCCATAGTCATTAAAAATCTAGGATCCTTGTCTCATTTTCTTCTGCCATCTTTAGAACATGGATTCCAGCCTCAGAAGTAGGATGCCACAGTAGGATTGTTAGAATTCCAACCATCACATCCCAACTCTAGATAGGAAAAGAAAGGGGAAAGCCAATATAAAAGAGTTCCTCTCCCAGCTACTTTGTCTCCCTTTGTGGAGTTTTCCTGGCAGCTTCATCAGATGGTTTCTTCTTACATTTTACTAAGAGAAAAATGTTGTCTTTTGGCTAGGTACATTGTAGCCTGGAATAAAATTGAGTTCAGTTGACAGTGAAAAGTTGGAGATTGTATATTACTCAGGAAAATGGTAGTCTGTGCCATGATCTAATTTATATGAGGTATCTCATCTGTTAACCTGCCAAGTATTCTACCCATGTATGTCTTTATAGAGGAGATAGAGCGCATAAGATGAGTGAGTGGATTTACAGCCCATCTTTGTTGAGTGAATCGGATTTATCTCCTGCCTCTCATGCAGGACCTTCAACTACAAGTGCTTTCCTATGAAACATTTTTTAAAGTACAGTACTTCTCAGAGAACTCTGCAAATTAACAGTTTATGTATTCAGTACAGGATCTCACTATGCAGCTCAGACTTGCAGTGACCGTCCTGTTTTCAGTCTCCCCAGCACTGGGATTATAGGCATGTACCATCAAACACAGTCTTTGTGGCTGGCAGGGTGCCCAGGGGTGGGGTCAGTGTGGTATATGATACCAGGGTTTGAATCCTGGTCGCTGTGCTTGCCTAAGCAGGTGCTTAGTCTGCTGAGCTATCTTGCTGGCCTCCAATTAGCAATTTAATATATCATTAGTGGCAAAGAGTTTACAAGTTGTCCAGAAAATTGGGGAAATAATTCTAGGTCATGAAAAGTAGAAATATTGTTGCATACCACATTCTACTGCCTGATTCCAGATGTTGGAAAAACAGGACAGAAAAGTTTCACTCATCAGTATCAGTAGATTGTTAGGTAGAGATCCTTATTGGGAAAAAAATCACATTTTACTGTAGCACTTGAGTTTAACAATACTAAAGAATTGGAGATGTCTAAGAAAAGTCATGATGGTACTTAATATTTGTGAAAGTGAAGGGAATCCTGGAAATTTAGTTACATAAATGTGCTAAAATCTAGTACATTTTAGGACAAGAAAACACACCAGGATGGCTGGAAAGAAGGGCTGTCTGTTTTGCCCTCCAAGGGAAGGAAATTCTGCCAGTGCCGTACATTTAGGTCATCTTAGTCGGAAAGTGTCTTTGATGGTCCCTTACCATGTGACCAGCTGATTCACTTTTTCCACTAAGTGGACAGTTACTAGGTAACTAGGGACTGCAACTTCTGGGGAGAGAGCAGAATCACTGTTGGCCCAGCCCTCTGGCGCTAGATGTGTAATAGTACTGGCCAAAAGCAAAGGGAAGATTATAGCTATGTTTTGTAATTCTGTTGTAAATGTCTGTCATAGCATGTGCATCTGTTGTTTCATCTTCCTCATTGTTTCTTTTCTTTCCTTCTTTTTCTTTCTTAGCTTTATTTCATGTGCCCCTACATGCTTCTATTCTGGTCTCCTCAAATCAACTTAGGTGTGACCTTTAGAAATACATTAATGAGGAATCTGGGGACTGTCTTCCATATTTTTGTTTTTGAAGCTTGTTAACAAGACCTAGAGGGATGGGGAGATAGCTCAGCTTGCCTGGCAAGTGCAAGGTCCTGAAAATGTTCCCCAGTACAAAAAATAAATAAATAAATAAGAGCTAAAAGGTTAAAAAAAAAAACCCTTAGATTTTAAAAGGAATGGGTGTAAAATTTTGGCTTCATTACTACAGCTGTGTGACTTTAGGCAAACTGTTTTCCTTGTCTTAATCTCCTGAACCTGATCTGTAAACTAATTACAATTTTCACTTCAAAGGATTACTAGGAACACTGGACAAAATGATACATAAAGAAAATTCAGGGAAGTAGATGAAGGCCAGATTGAGTTGGGATGTGAAGTCCATGCTAAGAAGCTGGAATTTGCTTAGATGATTTGAGAAACAGGGAAATGATATGATATGATAGATTTTTTAAAAAATATCACTGTGATTCTAAAGAGGTACATTTGGGGGCAGTGCATGGACAAGAGTAAGAGGCAGCCTGCTAGCAGAGAGCAATACAGCAAGTGGCTCAACTAGTGCCGTCAGAGAAGGGATAGAGGGATGCGGTGGATCTGAAGATCTTTTGTTGGAGTATGAATAGCTGGAGTCTTAGATGTGGAAAGGGGAGAAAGGAAGATGTACAAACATGTATCCTGGGTCTGGGACCTAATTGTGTGAGAGGGTGGTGGTGCCTATGGGAGAACACTGGTGGGCTGTGCACATGGGTGCCACCCACAGACATTCGGCCAGCGGGATCTATCTGGAGATGAGAGCAGTACGTGTTCTTGGCTCATGCTGGGTGATGACTGTGGTAGGTGGGTAAGTTCCACCTCTGGTCTTGCTTTGCAGTTTTTGTACTGCAGCCATCACCTCATTTTCTTATTAATACTTGTTTGCAACACACAGTGGTTGTAGCCATCGTAGGGAGTTGGTACGTGTATGTAGCCACATCTTTTCATCCTCTTCCCTGCCCCCCACCTCATTTCCTAGAATCAGTCAGGCAGTATTAGGTCTAGAAAGCAACTGAGAGTTTTAGGGACCCTCAGAATCTTCTTTTTAAATACCTTAGATGCCACTAATGCTTTCTGTGCAGGTTGCTATTTAGAGAGCCAAAAAGAAGTGAAAGAATGAAAATGAAAAAAAAGTGAAAACCAGCCCACCTAGGGCTTGGGATTGGCTTCAACATCTGAGCAACTTTCTGAAAATCTGGTCACTATTGCACTGTTGAAAGGCAGAGCTGGCACCCCTCCCCACTCCCGCCCCATTGCAATTAGTTATGTATCTGTAGGATGCATGCATCTGCTGGAAAGTTGGGCTTTGCACCGTTGTGAGTGACACTGCCTTGAAGGTTTTCCAGGTGATTTTTGCTCTGGTTCTTATCTTTCAACTTTTTTTTCCTTTAAAGAAATCGGTGTGGTGAAATTATCTCTTCTTCCTATTCATAATTCAGATTCTGGAAGCAGTTAGAAGCAGGCAGCTTCCTCTCCAAGGTGGAAGAAACCCTTCATGTGTTTAGTGGATACTTGTGTATACCTACAATAATGACAGTAGCAGCAAGTTCCACAGTGATGATTTTGCACTTACAGAATTACTGTCATGAAGTTAGTGTATAGGTAAAAGTCTTTAGCAAATATGTAAAGTGCATCTCAGAGAGAAAAAGAGAGGCCAGGATTTATAAAGTCTAAAAATAGCAGTTGAAGTGCAGCTGTGTTTAGCTTGTCAGAGAACCTGTTGAGTTGAGACAGGCAGGGGATTTTATTTCTTTGGCCTTGAGGTCATTTGTCTTGTTTAAGAAGGGGCAGCAAACATTTCCAAATAGGGATTTATTTTTAAGGGGAGAAAGATGGCTGAATGCAGATAGTATTTCTTGTTTTCTGCTGTCACTCTTCCTCATCTTCTTCAAGGTAAACCCACTCCTAGACAAAGGGGGTTTGGTGTTCTCAGTAGAGTCAGAGGGGTCATCCGGGTGGCAAGGTCACAGGTGTACTGGTCATACTGCTTGTTGATGGCATGTTTGATGCCTGTTAGCCTGAGATTGTAGTGGGCTCTGCATAAAGCTATTAAGTTGAAGTCAATCCAAAGTTGAAGAAATAGCAGCATGACTTCTCCAAGACAGACTGACTGAAGCCTGGATCTTATTTGTCTCATTTGTAGTCAATGATGATGTCTTTTTCCTACTCTACAACTCATAAAAAAAGTGTTTGTCTTCCTCCTGGCCTAAGCAGTTCTCACACTTCTATATAGGTGGACCCCAACTTACGATTGTTTGATTTTCTGTAGTGCAAAATTATATATGTTCAGCAAAAATCACACTTTACATTGAGAATTTTGATAACTTCACAGGCTAGTGATACGTGATCCAATGCTCAATCATGATACTGGGCAACCACAGTGGGACATAGCTGCCTGCCAGCAGTGAGCTCATGAGATAAAGAGCCAGTTCTCTACAGTGTGGTGTGTCGCTAAGTTAGGATGTTAATTTGGCTAGGTGTATAAATGCATTTTTAATTTAAAGATACTTTCTCACCTTAGCATGGGTCAGAGAATAAACCCAGCATAAGTTGAGGAGTGTCTCTGCTTAAGAACATGGGAATGTCAGCATTCTCAGACTTTTCAGTCAGGAGGGTTTCAATAAGCCTTCCATACTTATTGAAGCCATGTTTGAAATGAATTCTCTTCCTGGGGGAGTGCCAGAAGGTGATGCCATTAATTTATTTCTAGGCCAGACACTGAAAGCGGGCGGCTTCCATGCCAGATCTTACTCACCATCATGGTTTCTGTTTGTTTGTTTTTTTTCCCTACAAAGTGTTGGCTTATACAGTTGCCAATATTTAAAAAACTAGAACATTTTGTTTACAGATCTTGATTTCTCCATTCTCTTTGGGTGCTCTATCTTTGGTTTAGGCTTCTTTGTCTTGGAGGAAGTGCAAAGGTCCTTATCTTCCTAAAGGTGGCCTCCTCAGGGGTCATGATGAGAAATATGCTGTCCGTTTGAGGATAATAAGAAAGAGATTAAACAAGTTGCTATATTAGAAAACACCTGCGCGTGTACCGCTCTGTGAGCAGTAGCCGTTGTCCTCACCAATACCAGCAGCACATTGCTCACTCCAATGTTTTCGATGAGGGTTCTGTGAAGGGCTTTGTTCATGACACAAACCCAGGATCTCATGAGACTCGATGCTCAGTGCCAGGAAACAGGTGCCCTTTTTCTATGTTACTGCCCCAGCTCGGCCTTACACTGATTTGCATTGGGTTTATTGATCTCTTGGCTTTGCATACCATCATTTACTTACTGCTGTGCTTTTTTATGCTTTTTATCCCTTGCTTATTTTATTGTGGGCATATTTGTAAGCAGCCTGACAATGCAAACAAACAATTTATATGTTTGTACAAGGCTGGGTATAAATTTTAAAAAATAAGTGAGCAGACGTATATACCAATGTCACTTCTTCCCTTACTCCATTGCTTAAAACAAGAAATGTGGTCCAGTCCAGCATCCACAGGATAGTGAAGCAATTTGCCTCTGATGAGATGAGGGTTGGGGTCAGTGACAGAAGTGCCTCAGTAGCAAGTAGGGGTAGCACGGAGGTGATAAATATCCATTCAGTCTGTCACTGGCAGGATATTTATTTTAAGAAGTAAAGTTGGCCATACTATTTGAGGTATCATATTCTCCACTTCACCTCTCCAGATCTATTGTTTTTCCTACCTTATTCCCTGAGAAGGTGCCCTTCCTCTCCTGCTTTTAGTTGGGTGCATTAGAAGTGAGCACTGGAAAAGAGGGTGGAAGAACTGCCTATAGGCTGATGGTATGAAGATATGATGCTTCGAAAGCCATAGCTTCTGCTAGGAGGTTCTGATAACTCAGGGGTTCTAGTGCTTCCTGCATCCCTTGCTCCTTCATGCCCAGGGCTGATGCTCCCTGCTATTGCTACCTCCCCTCTAGAGCGCTTTGTAAATAGTACCTTCAGTGAACTCTTCTCATTCTTCCTGTTTATAGGAGACACCTATCCCTGGCCAAGTCCCTCCTGAATGCAGGAGATGCTCAGTAAGTGCATGGCTGTGTATCAGACCCTGCCCCCACCTCCGTGGCTAACTGGTCATTTCTAACTTGCAAACCATATGGAATGTAAAATCCTTCTTTTCTCCCCAGTACTTATCCAGGTATCATTCCTGTTTACCAAGAGCCAAACAAAGTAAATTCATGCCCTTTTGGCCAAATAGGGAGATTCAAATGCAACATTTTTCTGTCAGTTGTGGGAACTGTATATCCCAGATGTGATTTCTGCTGTATCACCTTTCTGGAAGGACACATGAGCAATGTTTGTGGCTACAGAAGTCTCAGCATAAAGAACTGTGTGTAAAATCTACCAATTATAATTGCTTCATTTAATTTAGAGAAGGTTGATTAACACTACTGCAGCTGACTCAGTAGTGCCATGCATTTGTTTATATAAGCACAAAAGAAGACCTCCCACATTTTAATTTCCTGGGTGAGTATGAGAACCATCAGAGTATTTCTCAGACTTCCTTGATAAAGATCCTATTTTATTAAAAATTCAAATTCTGAATAATTCTGATATACTGGTTCTGGGGTTTAGGCCTAGAATTCTGTTTTTAGCATATATCCTGTGTAATTCATATTAACCATGTGTGGGAGACACTGGACCTGGCTAATGAGTCTCATTTACTGATGAGGAAAAACATCCGTTCATGATGAAAGTAAATAAGATGTGACATTTAGCAAGCAATGTACAGATCACTAGAGTTTTGTATGTATTGTCCCGTATAACCACACTTGCCCTTTCAGGGTTTGTTTTTGCCAGAATTGAATGGGAAGAAAGTACTGGTAGGTTTTTGCTAAATATCCTAATTAAGACCATATGCAAAGATAGAGAAATTGTCATGTTGTAAACATGAAAGTGCAAGCAAAAAGTTCACACTTCCAGAGCCACTGCACGTTTTCTTAACATTATTTCAGCTACCCCATGCCTAGATCATACAAGAGGTGTTTCTGGAAAGCCTGGAGGAAAGGTTTCTCGGGCCAGTGGCTCTAGGCAGACATTTTTAGACAAAAGCAGTTTTAGTGAGCTGCTTTCTGGAGAGGAGAACCATGTTCCTACCCACAAGGCCTTTCTGGCTTACTCAGCCCTACAGGTCAAGAAGTCTCCATTAAGAATGCTCTTTCATTGTGACTGTGGCCTGATATTTAGGAATCTTTATTAACACGTTGGGGAAACTATCATGTTATTAAATTTTGATTAGAGTTTCTGGGCAGCTTGGGCTGCCTTACGGACCATCTGACTCTTACTCGTGTGGCCCCCTAGAACAGAAACGCTTTGCCAGCAGAGCTGAGTTCTCTCAGAGTGTTTATTCAGTGTTCCATTTTTTCTGTTGTCCTACTCATTCTCTTTGTGACATGTAGTTCTCTAATTTGCTTTTTGTCCCCAGTCTACACCTCTTCCTTCTGCCTTCTGAAAAATCTATGACAGTGTTGAGTGAATAAATATACATCTAGGGGTTTGGAGGGACAGGAGCTGTTATGGCCATATATTTATTACTTGCATATTTCCATCATCTATGGTGATGCCTTAAGTGGAAGCCAATGTAATGGCCTCCTTAATTTAGTGTGTTTTGCATTGTATAGTGGGACAATAATGTGATGTCCATTTACTCTTTCTTTATCCACTGAGATTCAAGGTAGAATTAGTTAAACCAATGACTGCTACATTAAAAGTGGTCTGTGTGTCTCAGAATAGTGCCATCATGGATATTCAAGACCTTTCAGGCCCTGCACCTTGAATCATGCATCCTGTAGTACTGAGCTTGCAATTCTTTTTTTTTTTTTTTTTTTTTTGTATTTTAGGAAAAGATCTACAGGGTGTTCAGGGTCTTAATACTAAATCTGACTCATAGTGATCTGCCTGTTTACAGCCTCACAAGAGCTGGGATTATAGATGTGTATCACCATGTCCAGTCTCAATTGCCCTGTCAGCATGCCCCAGGGGTAGGGCTGAATGGCAGGCCTGGATATTGAACCCCTGGACCCTGTGCCTGCTTGCAGGTGCTTTAATCAACCGCTGAGCTTTTTGGCCAGCCCTGAGCTTGCAATTGTTTGCCTACGATCTTGCAACGCTGCTTTAGGAGAATGCATTGATGTCCAAATTCTAACTCCAGAGATGAATTCAAGCTTTTTGCTTTTTTTCTTCCTGAATGACAAATGAATTTTTTTTTTTTTTTTTTTTTTTTGTCTTTTTGAGACAGGGTCTTACTATGCAGTTCAGGCTGGCCTTAAGCTCACTTTGTAGCTCAGGCTGGTCTTGAACTCACAATCCTCCTGCCTCAGCCTCCCAAGTGCTGGGATTACAGGCATGCGCCACCATGCCCGGCCGACAAATGAACTTTTACAATATTGTACTGAGGTTCAGTTCAAGGGCTAGGTTGGATTGCTGCTGTACAGGAAGGTTTCAGAGTGCTTTGTCCTTTGTAATGTCCAAACTCACCTATCTGTCCACTGTCCTCACATCCCCCCATCTACCCATTATTCATTATTTGTTCACCCGTGTACTAATTACTGCAGTGTACCTGACACTGTGTTTACATCACTAGAGCTATGGTGATAAAGTTTAATAATAACAGCCATCATTTACTGAGAACTTCTATGTTCCAGACACTCTCTAATCTTTGAAGAAAGTTTGTGAGGTAAGAATTGTATCTTCTGTTTTATGAGAGAGAAAGCTAATGTACTTTATATGAGTCACCCAGCTGGGCACTGCGAAGCAGGCCTGACATTAGGGCGAGAGCGGCATTTCCTTCTCTTACTTTAAGTTGTTATGTGTTCATCCTGTGACAGGTCAGAACTGAGCTGGCTTCATTTATCACATCTTTTCTCTTTGAGGTATTTTCCTTCTATCAGTAAAACAGAGAGAGGGATCAGCTCTCGTTTCTTTGCTTTGCCTTTTACAGTCTCTAAGAAACGTAATGTTCTGACTGATTTGCCCCAGCATTTTTATTAGTACGAATGGAGGTACATTCAGCGACTAGTGTTTAAATGTTACAAATTGAGAAAATGTTAAGTAAGCTCTGAGGTGTCCTCTTTCCTTGACAGCATACCTTTATAATAATCTGGAAGGCCAGCACTGAATTTAGCTTTCTCAGACTGCAAAGTTAAGTGCGTTAGTGGACAGCTTTTGGAAAGCCGGCCCATGTTCTGCTCCTTGTTTTCCTTTGCTTTCTGGCTCCTGAACACACATGTGAGCGGCTTGGCCAGGAAAGTCAGGCATGGATATGGATACTAATGTAGCTCTGCCTGCCTGCTGCCAAAAGGTTGTAGGTGGGTCCTTCATTCCTTAGGCTGCCACCCTTTTGAGAAACCTAGTTAGGCTGGGCTATTCCCCTTGGAGCCAGGACCTGTCCTCAGGTTACCCCAGGCCCTTTTCTCCTGGCTGGCTCTATCCTGGTGAGCAATGATAGAAGCCAGGAAGCCAGGAGGAAGATGTTCCATGGCTGGGTGGAGGGTCAGGGTGGAGCACAGCTGGGTGAGGGTGTGTGCTTTAGGAAGCCAATGGGAAGGAGGGTTGGGTTTTTGTTTTGTAACTGGCTCCCCATTATGGTGTCCCATGGGGTTTCAATGCTCAGCCTAAAGATGCATTTTTCCTGTGCATGTAGTTTAGCCATGGCCACACCAGCCCTCATTTGCTTATTAACCATGGTACAAACATCAGCCCTGACACCTTCCAAGCGATATCCACCCTGCTGTTGGGCATAGGTCTGGAAGGCCTGGCCTGGGGCTTGGTGACTCTCCTGGTTCAAATGGCCCCCTTTTCAGCTCTGTGAGTGGTTCTTGAGGGGAAAAGAAGATAGCAAGCAAGGCCTGGTTTAACTCTGCTTCCAGAGGCAGAGATGAGGGTCAGCCCTTGGATCTGAGGGTTTCCTATTGAGTCAACGCCTCAGGCTGACATGCCCAATCCCCACCCCTACATCAAGTAGATGCAGAGTATTCTGTAGTCTTCTTGCTGGAAAAACTCTGCCAGTGGAAACCCTGTCTCCCTTTGTGCAGCCCAAGGTTATCAGGGTGTTTGGGGGAGGGGGTCCTCTTTGCTGCCCTACAGAGGGGAGGGCCTGTCCATGGAGCAGTCTGCCTTCCAGTGGGCGGGCGGTGTTGCCCTGGAGGAACCTTTCATGCTGCTCCTCCTGCTGTAGCTCCAAGGCCCTTGTTTGGGGGTAGACAGAGGACCTGCGTTCTGATAAGCACTAGCTTTGTGATCTGAAAAGGATCTGTTTCTCTTTCTATTCCTCTCCCTCTCTTTGTTTTACCACTTTCTTTTTCATTGTGTGTGTGTGAAAAACGAAAACTATGATTTATTTAAAAGGATCATTTGCCTCATGCTCCTGGAATTTATTTGCTGGAACATTTTCCATTTTTATATTCTATTCAGACTTTGGCCGCAACTGGAGGTTATGTAACCTGGGGTGGACTAGATCTCATTGGCATGTGGGGACCCCAGTGTATGTCATCCTTATACATTCCTGTGATGGGGTACATGCCCCAGCTGTATATTTTCCCAGGATTTGGAAGAGTTAATAGAGGAAGAGTTAGCAATAGTTAAAATGGGATGATTTCTTTTGAGGGCTAGATTTGTAGCTCCAGATCTTTAGGGCTGTCTTGTCTTCCTAAGCTATAGACTTAGGGGTCATCAGGCCCAATAGTCACTTAGCTTGCTCAATGCTTCAGTGTCCCCTTCTACAAAAAGTAGTAACAGTACCCACCTCAGAGGGGTATTTTGAGGATGAAGTCAATTAATATTTAACACAAATTTAGATAGTACCTGGCATATAAGAGAGTGAATGTTAAACTTTTTAAAATTTAACTGAGCACTGAGTATGAACAGAATGGTAGTAACTCTCCGTCGTCCACAGGCTTCCCCCCGCCTGCCTCATGCAAAGCCCCCCCCTGCTTTGCCTACTCACGTTTTATGTCTCACTCATGTCTACACAGTTAGGATGGTAGTCATCTCCAGTACAGACAGTCTGGAGATTGTGTGTATGAGGGTGTGCTGCTGCTAGGGAAAGGACAGGAATAAGGAACAGCTTCCAAATGCCATGCTTACTTTGGGCTTACACTGCCTTTAATCCTAAAAAAAAAAAAAAAAAAAAAGAAACAAAGCCCCAAACCTTGACAGCTGGTGATGCTATGTTGGTTTTAGAACTGGGAAGCTGATCCTGGGATTCCATTTAAGTGTGAAATTCTTACACTTTGGCTCTAATGATGAGTCAGAGTGCTTTCTGTGGGAAAACAGTGGCTAGGTCAGGGTCAGGCAGTGGTTAACATAGCAGAGGTGTGAAGCTACTAGGTGTGATAGCAGAAAAATGCTGAAACATGTGCACAACTTAAGTGAAGCTCCACAGGATGTCCTGGTAGTGCCCTGGCATAGGGGACAGTGTGGCGCTGGTCTGCAGGGATTTAGAAGAGTTTTCCTCCTAGAATGTATGGTGCAGAGAAAGGCGTTAGGCAGGGCAAGAGAGACTCATGGAGCACAGGACAGGGCAGAGGAACAAGTGGGACCAAGATCAATATAGTTAGAGGAAGTACTGAAACTTTTAGGGCTGTCGTTCCACTAGGGAGAGCCATTTAGGGAAAGTCAGTGTTCCACAAATTAGCATCTGACTTGCAACCATTTGGACTCTATTTCCTGGTAAATAGTAAATAGAAAAGAGATGTCTTTCCCAAAGGCAGTCTTGTCTAATGATGTCATAAGATATTTAAAGAGTATGTATAATATTGTTGTCTCCCTTATTTCACATTTGTGAAATGTTTGACTCCCGCACCAGTATCATGATTGAGCAAAAAGCTACATTGGAAGTGGAAAGCAATTGGTCTCCAATGTGTGGGAGGAGCTGGGGGCCTTGGGGCTTGAGTTTTGTGTGCGGCGGGTAGCAGGCTCACCCACACCAGAGCAGTGTCGGGTCCCCTCAGCGGCCAGGGAAACCACCAGCCAGATGGTAGGTGTCCCTGCCAACATAAGGGCTAGGCCAGTGGGGAGAGAGCATAGAGTGAGAAAAGGCATACCAGCAGGCAGTGCAGATATGACGTGAATTCTGATGGCAAGTGACCAGACTGGAGTCTGCAAACTATAGAAACAACCAAAACTGAAAGCAAGCAGACTGAGTAGAGGAACTTACTCTCCGTGTCCAAAGTGCACAATTCAGAAAATACCAGAGAAGCATAAACACTGCAAAACAAATCCAGCCACTTAATCTCTTTATTTTAATAATCAGAAGTGGCACTAGGAATGCAGTAGGAGCCGCATTAGACTCTGATCGCCTTGACCTCACTTGGCTTTTCCCGTGCTCGAGTGACTTAACTACTTCTTCCATTCCATTCCTTTCCTGGTGTGCTTTGGAGCTGTCAGAACGATGGCCATATATGTGTGGAGGCAGCTGCAGGTGGTTTCCTGCCACCCAGTTTTTAAGAGTGGTCTCTGTGCCCTGAGTGTGGTAGTGGAAATCTATTTAGCCTTGTTTTCTCTCTGAAGTCATAGATCCTCAAGGGATGCAAAGGGCCTTCTCAGCGTGGCCTCTTCTTGCTCTTTGTTCTGCTACATTCAAGCCAAAGTGCTATATCCATGCTCCCCCGTGCCCCAAACATGTCCCATACTTCTTCACCCTTCCTAGTTGACACAGCAGGAAGTGAGTGATAGAGGACAGCCAGGCAGAGCTGGAGGTCTGAGCTGGATGTGTGGATCTTGAGCCAGGAGGAGCTGGGACCTCGGCAACTCAGAGATTAGCCATTATTAACCTTCCACCTCAAGAGGCTTCTACTGAAGCTCTGTTCTCCTTCTCCAGACAGCTCTGTACACTCCTTAGAGCCTTCCTGCCTTAAAGTGGTGCTTGCTCATTCTGATCTCCCTTTAGGACTACATGGGCTGAAATGCTTTCTTTTCTGCTCACAATATCTTCTGCCATAGCCCCCCACACCACATAAATATTCCTGCACTTATGAAGAGGAGAGGCTGTGTAGCCCACCCCATCCTGCTGGCCCTCAATCTACAGTTGTATGAGAAGATAGGATGCAACACAATGTGAATGTAATTTGATATGCTATACCTTTTCTCTGTGTTCTTTTCCCCACTGGCCTAGTCCTAGTGTTGGTAGGGACACCTACCATCTGCCTGGTGATGGTCCTGGCCACTGAAGGGAACTGAGTAAATGGTAGTAAGAGGTTGAAGTGGTCCACAGTCGCTGGCTATGTGGCTGTGGAAGGGAGACTCTGAGTGTGACTTCCCTTTGGACCTGTGAGGTGAAATTCCACTCTTCCCACTCACCAGTCCTGCCAAGACCCACCAGCAACTTGATGAGATGCTAAGTCCTCTCCTTCATACCTCCTAGTCTTAGTGGGGAAGACAAAAAGCAGCTCCTTTCTGCCACATCTCTGTCTTCTGTTGGAGACTCACATTTTTCCCTCTGTGATATCTTTGCTGAGAAAAAATGGCTTTTAAACCAGACCTTCCTTGTCTGCTCCATGAAGGTCTTGGGATAGAGAGAGAGGAAGGGTGTGATATGAACAGATAGAGCAGCTCTCTGGAAAAGAAACTCCCTTAGTCTGAAGGAAAACAGAGGCCAGATATTGGCAGAGCAATGACTTCTGTCTCATGCAATCAGGAGTTAGTTCCAGAAAGCAGTGAGGGAGCGTGGCAATAAGACATAAACATTGGAATTTACTTTTTATCATTCCAGGAACACAGGTTCTTATTGGTGAGAATATGCCAGGAGAAGCATATTCCTGAGGTAGTATCATATAATCTGGAGAAGCTACTTACAGTAGGAATTTTTCTAAGGATTCCAGATAGAAAATGGATAATTTCCAGACACCGTGACTTCTGCTGACCTGCAATATAAATAATGTTAGGCTTTATTTCTAATATTAACCAAACTTGAATCCTGTCAACCCAGGCTTTAATTAAATTATCTCATACTTGCATAACTGACACTGCCTTCTTTAATGTCAAAATTGATAGCTTCGTATTTCTGAAAAATAGAAAAATAGCCATAAAACACTGTTTAAAGAGCACATTTATTGTTACATCTCCTCAGTTAACTAACATTAGTTATGGACCTCTTCATAATTGTTTGGGGACTTGGAGATACAAAGCTGAGTGGGTGGGGAGGTCCTCACCCATTGCATTGCAGTAATAGATGCACGTATACCTCAGAGAAAGCTCAGAGGACTCGGGTGGATTTCTCAATGTGTCATATATAGTACAGTATACAGAAATCATTTCAGTCACTGCTACTCTCTATTGAGGGGTCTTACCAATGTAATAAAACAAGAAAAAATAATTTAGTTGTAAATGGTAGGGAATAAAATATAACATTGTCCCTATTTATGTTATCTACATAGAAAAATCTAACAGTAACTGATATGCTATTATGTTAGTAGACTCCAGCAACTTACTATATACAAAAATTAATAGTCCTCCTGCATACCAGGACTTAATAAGAAAATTGAATTTTAAAAACGACTATTCTCAGTAGCAGCTAATGTAAAACTCTCTAAGAATAAACATAATAAGTATATAAGATCTATATTGGGAAAGATGTAAAGTTATATAAAGGACTTTAGATATTTGACTCAATAAGGAGATATACTATATAAGTCTATCAAATGTCCCTGGCTACTATTAAATGGGATTTTTAAAATTTAACTGGACATGTTGATTCTATAACTTCTATGTAAAAGAAAATATATAAGAGGAATAAAATATATTTAAAGAAATTACAAGTGAATTGCTTACACAGACTAGAACACATTATAAAAAGTAATTAAAACCACATTTAATTGGTACAAAAACAGAGATAGATTTTTCTCAAACCTTGGGGAAGAAAGCTAAACAGTTCCCTAAACAACATAAATACCTATAAATTTGAGGGGAAATGTCTGATCTCTATGCTATTCACACACAAAAAAAGTCACATACATCTGAGATTTAAGTAAAAAAATCAGACTATAAAATTATTAAAATCAGCATATTCATTGGCTTGGTATGGGGAGATCATCTTAAAAGGTGCTATATTGAAAGACTGGATGCATTTAATTGTTAAAATCCCTTTTATATGACAATAGATGACATCAACAGAATAAAAATGACTAGCAGATAAAAAGACTAGTAGATAATATAAATAATAGGCAGAGAATTCCTAATGAGTATGGATTTCTCATTTATGTAGGCAAAATTTTAAGAGATTAATGGCAAATGTAGGCAAAAATATTTGCATTATAACATCATGTAATTCAGTTGTGCACCAGATTTTCTGATCAAGGAGATTATGGAGCCACAGAGGAATGCGTGTATTGATGATGTATAGTGTGCCTAATGAGAGTCACATGGAGAGAAAACTTTCTCACAGGCTTTTACAGAGAGCAAATTGGTCAAGCAATGGCTGTGACTCATCCACATGGCTCACACTGACAAAGGATCTACAAAGTGAGGTACAGGGTTACAGAATAAACCCTGAGGGGAAATGACTGACCTCGTAAGATACAAAAGTTACATTTTTGTTATATAGGTCTAGCTTTATCCTGGTCTTAACCATCCAGCACAAAAGTATAGAACTGGAGGTATATAAAATAAAGTTATATTAATATAATGAGCTGTGAATGGCTTAAGTCAACAACTTCTTCAGATAACCCACTACTATTGTGGACTGCTGGACTGTGCTGGGGTGTTTTGCTGAACTCAAGCACCTATAATAATTGAATGACAATAGAATACCCATCTCTGACAGGACTAAACAAAAAAAAGGGTATACAAAGTAAGGACCATTCTATATTTATATATATGTAACAGGATAAATATGCAGCTACTTTTGCATAATTCTATGAGAAGAAAGATTTGCACTAATAATGGTTGGACAGGATATCCTGTCTGCTTCTGGTACTATGGATAACCCCTAGGAAGATAACAATGTAAAAAGTACTAGCTATTGAAACTGTACTATAATTCAGCCTTAAAAAATAAAAGGTATACAGCTACATTCTCTTAATTCAATGAATAAAGTCATCTGCTATAATAGTGTTGGTAAAAAGAATATCATGCTTGCACCTTGTACAACAAATAACCACTAAAAAAAAACAATATGCAATGTATTAATTATTAAATCTGTTCATATAATTATATTTGAAATTAAAAAATGAAAAAAATATTTGTATTGTGTTGAGAGTGTCATTTGACTGCCATCAAATGTTTTAATGGTCCATGTCCTTCAACTTTTTGATATTTTTATTTCTTTTTTCTCTTTGAATATAGTATGGCATCTACAGGGTCTCACTACATAGATCAGACTCATAGTGATTCTGCTGTTTTCAACTTCCCAAGTGCATGTGCCACCACTCCCATTCTCAATTGTTGTCTCTGTGTGTCCTAGGGGTTGAGCTGACATTTTGATATTTTTCTTTTTCTTTTCTTTTCTCGCTCTCTCTCTCTCTCTTTTTTTTTTTTTTTTTTTTTTTTTTTTTTTTTTTTTTTTTTTTTTTTTTTTTTTTTTTTTTTTTTTTTTTTTTTTTTTTTTTTTTTTTTTTTTTTTTTTTTTTTTTTTTTTTTTGTATTTTAGGGAAGGGTCTACAGGGTGTTCAGGGTCTCACTACTATATTGCACTATTAGTGATCCACCTGTTTACAGCCTCCCAAGACCTGGGATCACAGATGTGCACTACCACACCCAGTCTCAATTGCCCTCTTAGCATGCCCCAGGGGCAGGCCTGGCAGGGCAGGCCCAGGGATTAAACCCCTGGCCCCTTTGCTTGCTTGCAGGTGCTTTAATTTGCTGAGCTATTTGGTCAGCCCTGATATTTTTCTATAGACATATTTGTACCTTATTGTTTACAATGGGAGAAAAATTGAAATCACCCAAGTGTCTAAAAATGGATAGTTGTTGGATGAACTATAATGGACTGAAGTATGGACTGTAATTTGAGGCAGGTAAAAAGAATGACCATGTGCCAACACTGAAGCTCTAAAGATGCTATTTTGAGAACATGAAAAACAACATTGTGGATGCTGTTATTTGCAACTTATAGGGCAGATTTTGCTCCTGGAATAGGTGCCGTCCTCCAGCTTCAACTGTTGGTGGCTCCTCACAGAGAACAAAGGGTCAGCCTCTTAGTCCAGCTTGGGCCGACTTGGTCCAACTTGGGCTACCTTTGGAACTCTATGGCTGAGGTTTTCATCCAGAATGTGTTACAGCCAGCTTTTCCCTCTTCCCAGTCATGTTTCACCAGTCTAATCCTAAGGGCACTGCCTAATCCACTAATCCACTAGCACACTAGCCTTCAATTTAGAGTTCCTTCCTGGAAACACAGCTTGTGATAATGGAGTTATAGACCCTGGTGATGCAATGTATATTTTAAAATCCCTACAATGATGCATACACATATATGAATAAGAAACATTTTTCAAGGACTAGATGGTTGATAACAGTGGCCATATGGTGGGAGGCATCTGAAAGAAGCAAAGAAGAGAACTGATCTTATCTAACAGTATATTCCTATATTTCTTTTCAGTGGGAGGCACTAATGTTTTTCAATTGAAGGAATGGTACAAATGAGAAAACTTAAGTAAACACTTTGCTACAACTTGCAGAAAGGGAAAAGGTAACCCATATCCATGTACTGTCGTGGTGGCAAGGAAATCACCCCCAAGCCTGTAGGGATGTCATTCAAGGCTTAGCTCTCACCATTACTATATCTCAAGGTGTGCTTGCCAAAGATACTCTGCCATGTGACATTGGAGGCCTCGGTCTTGTGCAGTCGGCCACATGGTCACTCAGTTCTTTGATAGAGGTACTTGCTCATTCAAGTAATAAGTCTTATGGTCTTATTACTGGACAAGGGTCCAGTTTGGGAAGTTCTGGTAATGACAGGTCTTCTCAAGTTCAGTGCACCCAGCACTACATTCAGACTATTCTCCTGTCCTCACAGTTTGATTGCTTGCTCTTCATATTCTCCAAAGCCTTTGATCTCAGCCACTGCTCTTCTATTCTCCTGTGAGGGTAAAACCTACTTCCTAGATTTCTCTGTGGATCCCCCTTTTATCTTGTTCTAGACCCAGGGTGTGGTGGTCTGAGTTCAGCCAGTCACTGACCATGCTCTCCCTTGACCCATCCTTTCAAGTCTGCTGCTTTGTGAATCTTATGTCCAGCCTTCAATTGTCTTCATGGTCCAAGTCTCATTAAGTGAGGCTGTGTTGCCAGACTTTTCTCTCCCATAGTATGGTTCTTAGTCATATTATCTTAAGATCTTTCCTGAGAACTAAGGGGTGCTATTAAGCTTTCAATGGAACATTTGAAGTTTCCTTACCAACAGATAACAGATTAGGAGCCATATGAGAGTGCTTTTGCTTCAACAAAGGTCCAGATGGGCCCCTTCACCGAGTGCTAGAATCTATGAGATGCGTATTCACACATATCTCTTCCCTTATCCAAGGAGAAAACCACGATTCATAGAGGTTAAATTCCTCCACCAAATTATCACAGTCAAAAGGATTCTAGCCCAGGAATGCTGTCCCTAAGCATGGCTCTTCTTACCACCCTGTGCTGCCACTACTTTGTCTTGTCCGTTTGGGGAAGGGCAAGGAGGGTGTTCGGTGCTGAATGAGGGAATCAGCTGTGAGCCCAAAGGTGAGGTGTATCCACACCTCACCTGGTTCTAATTACTTGAGTTTTCTTAGGTCTAATGTCACAGCTGAAAAGCAGACTACCTGTTTCAGCCAGGAAATGGAAAGAGGATAAGGATGGGCAGTGGTTTCTTTTGGTACAGGTTCAGATGTCAAACTTTTTTGAGATACTTGGTGTCCTAAAATATTTTTGCTTTAAATAGAGAAGGAACAGGGAGAAACTGACAACTGAATATAGATCCTGTAGTAGTCAGAGATGCTAAGTGGTACAGAGTTAAACCTCCCCACCTAGCTGGACAAAGTTGTCTAGTTTTCAATAATCCCTAACACTTTGTGTCTACTTAGTTACAGAGATAGATGATTATAGTGATCAAGTGAATTCTACAAAGAGATTTATTAGATGAAGCTGTCTCTTTTTGGTGTGCTTTAGAAGGAATTTAGGAGGCTATGCCTTCCTGTGTAATAAGGGGAGAGTAGCAGAGAAACAGATTCCTTGTAAAATCAGACATGTGAGCTAAACATTTAGGAAAACCTTACCCGTAGAAGCAAATGTTTAGCTGGAGAGTTTCCACACTAGGGGCTTTGTGTTGCTGTTGGGAGTGGTGTAGAAATCGCATGTGACTAGCTCTGCTGTGTTTAATTATGATTCACCTTTACTGAATGTCCCCCTCTCTTTTCTTTACTCACCATTGAACAGAAACCTGAAAGATGTAGTTTTTGGCAGATGTCCTTGGTAGGGTTCAGTATTTCTCATTCCACCTCTTCAAGCCCCTGAAAGAAGAACTAGTTTCAGAGAAGTAGAAGAAATTGTGGGGTAGTTCTCAAATGTCCAGAGGGGCCATGCTGGGGCCAATCAGTGAGGTCTGGGAGAGGCATTCAGTTGTTCATGCACTTCCTCTGCCCACTCATTTTGAGTCCTTCACAGGCCGGTCTGCAGAGGCCACTAGAACAGAGAGGATCACTGTTTGAGGGATTATCATCAAATAAAAATGGCAGAAGTGGCGTTTATGGAATAGGTAGGTCAAAGAATGATGGTTAAAGATGCCACGAAGGAAAAGTCCAGAGTGCTGTGCCTGGTAAGAGGTCAGGCATTGCCAGCAGGGGCAGGGACAGTGTTCAGACAGTGGCAGGGAGGTCCAAGAAGCTACTGTGTGGAGGATATGGGGCAGGATGGGAAGCAATGCTGGAGAGGCCTCAGAAGCAAGTTTCTACTGGTTCTGGTGGGCTGCTCAATGAGTGGGTTTAGTTGGATAAGCAATGGGAATGTGTGGAAGGGTTTCCAGCCCTGAGTGGTGTGGTTTTGTCAGTGTTTTGGAAAATTTCCCTGGCTCTGGCTTGAAGGATGGACAGCAAAAGGACAGGTATGCAAACAGGGGCCCTGTGAGCAAGGCAAGAACTCTGTGGGCTGCTGCCTCAACCTGCTAGAGGACTGGAGTGAATTCTAATTCTGCTTCTGCCACTTCATTACTGCACTACTTTGGGCAGGTCTCCTAATCTTTGGCATTCAACTGTTCACCCCTCATAAAATAGGGACAAGTATTTTCTCATGTGGCTTCTAGAAGGCTTAAGTATTCATAAAGTCCTCTATAAACTTGAACCATATGCTTATCTGAGCTGCAGAGTGATTCATTTTGAGAAAAGGTGGGCTCCTGCATGGCTGAAAAAAAAAAATCACTCTGCTGCCTCTGTGTGAGCAACACTTTGTTGCAGCCTGGAGCTAAAAATGATGCTTATGTTCCTTTATTGCCATCAGTACCTCTCTACAGGAAGGGGGCTGGTTGAAAACTCACATGGTGTGGTCATTTGTGTAGTCATTTACTGGGGTAATAGCTTAGAGTAGCTGAACCTTTAAACTTTTTGTGTTCGTTTACCATCTGTGGTGATGCACAAGTGTGATGTGGTGTATTTGTGTGACATGCTGCAAACACGAGGAAGGCTGTGACTCTCTCACTCTTAGGGGGCCACATGCTTGGACACCCAGTCATTACTGATGAGCCGCCGTGTCCCCTAGTCCAGAGGGCTGCCATGTATCTTTCTCAAGTGTTTCAACACTCCTCAGGGCATATCTTGTAATACTTCTTTTGGATTTGAACAAATCGAGCCTCTCTCAGCATGTGTGTGAGTTGTTTCGAATCCTTCTGTTGTGAGGAAATACCCTGTTTCAAAGGCAGGCTTCTGTTCTACATGCCACCAGCAGACACTAAGACGAGATTTCCTGTCCTCTGAGAGCTCCCTGAGAAACCGAGTGAAGAATGTTGGTGGATGGTGTCAGAATGGTGAAGATATGTCAGAAAAAACCTGTTCAGTAATAGCTACCGGCCATATGTGCCTACTGTACACTTGAAATATGGCTAGCATGACCAGAGAACTGAATTTTAAATTGTATTGAGTTTTTAATTAAATGTAAATACACACACGTAGCTAGTGGCTGCTGTGTTGGAGAGCACAGCTCTAGAGGAATTTTTTTGCCTTATGGAAGAGCCCTCTTCTGAGTTCTAAAGATTATGTGAATCCACACACTCCTCCAATTCCCATCAAGATCACTGACAGGATTCCTGTATCTCCTGTTTTTGGAGGAATGATGTAGCATACATTGGTCAGAAAATCAAGAGGGTCACTTTTGCCATGTCAGTCCTTGATGCGGGGTTAAAATGTGAAGGGAATCACTGAGAAAGCAGGGGGCACAAGCCCCCTTGAAATGCTGCTGTAGGTTCTGGCTTTCTCCTGTTTGATACCTTTGGGTGCTCTGCTTTTGCTGTGGAGGGAGCACAGCCCTCCACTTGCGCTGTTTAATGTCACCCCTTGGCAAGTGCATTTAAAGGCAGTGGCTTCTGGGCACCTGCCCACCTTTTGGCCTGTGAGAGACTGCTGGGGAACTGTGACCATGTGCAAGGCCATACCAGCGGCATCCTGTCCACCGTTAGTGGCCATTCCTCAAAGCCATTTATGTTCCAATCTTGATGATCAAACCTGAGAAAGTAAAGCAAGGATTTTAAATTACAGATGATTATTGGCATTGTATCTAGGATTTTTCCTATATGGCACATTCCTGTTCACATTCTGCATTTGAGCTGATACACTACTTCTGAGCAGGGAGCCTGAGTAGGTAGGTACGGGAATACCCATATGCTCATTTTGGCTGTGTTTTTAGAATATGCTTTTAAAGATTATAGTCAAATTTACTTTGGCTGGGGAGGGTAATTTCTTATAAAAGCCTCAATCATTCATGTCTCCCTTTCTAATATAAAGAGTTATTAATTTATCCACTTAAAAGGTTAAGATGAAAGAGATCATAAATCTAGTATTTCAGAAACATAAAACTTAGCTACTTCTATTAAAAGAAAATGGTGTATGGAATAATAATACAAAGACAGTTATAATGGAGAAGACCCTCCTGAGAAAGACAAAACAAATGAAGTGTTTGTCTTTATCTGTGGATCTAGTTTTATCAGGGATGCTGGCTCATGGACGCCAGAGAGTTCACTGGAAGTGTGTGAATTACTGGGAGAACAGTTTGTCCTTGGGGCCTCCAAAGGTTCATTGGTATTTGTGATCATTTAAATTAGTTGGACCTTGATACAAATAATGCTCCATTAAGGTTCCTAGAAACTCTTCTCTAGCTCAATAAAAGGCTTTTTACTGTGCTTTTCAGTGACATGAAGTTAAAGACATAAGTGCTGCTCTGTATGGGAAGTTGGATGCCTCTTGCAGTGTGTGTTTTGTAAGTCTAGAGGTTGGTTCTTTGAGGTTTGTTTGAAACATCAGATTTGGATAGCCCTTGATATTAGAATCTATAAGTCCTGGTGTTATATTTTTCAAGAGTGGTGGACAGCTGGGCAGATGATGGAGCCTAGACCAGAATACCAGGGTCCTGAGCCCTTGAGTCCTGAAGAGCACTGTCCTCAGTATCATGCTGCACTGAGGAATAGGTCAAAATCCCCCAAATATTTGACTCCCAGAGTAAGTATGTGAAATCCTTACTTTTTATCCACCAAACAGCACATCCACAATAATGCAGCTGGTCTGCTTCCTATGAGAGGGGCTATGAGCTGGGCTTGTTTGACTCCCTTTGATTAGAGTTGCACCCACAGCTGCCCACAGTCATCCCCTCTCATCTCTGCCCTTTCATGCTCTTCCTTCTGTTGAACACTCCACTGTTCCTCAACAGGAAAAAAAATTCCCTTTGGATTTTCATGGTATTTCCTATCTTTAGGGTTAGATCAGAACTATTTGCAAACAAATTATGTCTCATCTAGGTTTGCGTCTGTCCCAAGATCCTACCTTCCCAATTAGTTGAGGGTGGAATGTTGATTTCTGTTTGGCTCTGTTCCCAGTCCTTTGGTACAGGGTATGGTGAGATGATTACCCCAGAGCTTTTCAACATTGTTACACAAGGGAAAACAACTGATTAAACAAATGTGACATTCTAGCTGCATTAGAACAGTTAGCAGTAATGATGGCATCAAGCACAATTCAGAAATGGAAAAACTGTGGTAAGTATTTATTTTGTACTTTAGACCACAGGAACAAAAGTCTATGGTTATATAACAGAACCAATCATAAATTAGGAGTTTATATGCAGAGTATTTCTCCTTGTTCAAGTGGACCTACCCTGGGTTCCTCTGGTAGAACAGTTGCCCAGGGACTTCCTGCTCTGGCTGTCCCTCCTGTGGTGTAGGGGAGTGGACTAGGCACCGGGTTCCTCCAGAAGAGGGTTCCTGCTGTTGTGGAAAGGTGGTGGGCAAGGTTCTCTCCCCTCCCTTGGGGCTCAGCGTGGCTCACCAAGGCTCCCTTGATGTCAGGGGCACAGTGGTAAAGGTTTTCCCCTCCCTCTTGGCTCACAAAAGCCTCCCTGGATGGTGATGGTGGGTGTTGGGGTTCTTTCCCTTTCCATGTAACTCAGGATGGTTCACCAAAGCCCCCTTGATAGAGGGCTCTGACTCATCTCATCTAAAGAAAAATTGTTTAAACATCTTTAAGCATCCCATGAGGCAAAATGATGTTGCATTCACCTTTGTAAACCCTAAGGGAATATTTGCTGAATAACTGAATGAAAGTTAACACCTGTGCAAGAATGCTATGGTGCCCATGACAATTTTAAATAATTGTGTGTCATGAAATGTAGGTGTTTCAGTCTTGTACTACTGAGCAATAAGCCACCTATGCTTAATGATGTAAAATAGTAGCTATTTTCATTATACTTATGAGTTCAATGGGGGAGTGATTTGGACAGGGCACAGAGAGCTGGCTGGCCCTTCTGCTGGGGCTCAGCTGGGTGCTGGAGAATCTGTCCAGTCATCTCCATTCACTCAGTTGCCATCTTGGCAGGGATGCCCAGCTGAATCGGGCCCCTCTGGCTTGGGCATCTTTTCTTGAAGAAAGTATTAACTTCTTTTCCTTGGTGAGAGAAGTGGCCTGGTCACACTGCAGAAGAGGATGTTGGCTGCAAGATATATTTTTAGCCATGTTTGGAAAATACAGTCTACAGTACTAGGTAAATACTGAAATGAATGGTACCAACAGTGATTGTCACTGGATTCCAGAGACACTTGGGTGAAATGTCTGGACGAGAGGTTACTGGGATTCACCTCGAACTTAGTTGGGGATGAAGAGTGGGTGGGGAAAGGGAAAGAGACAGGAGAGGGAGAGGAAGAGGGATGGAGGGGGAAGGAATGGAAAGACAGACAGACGGAAAGACAAGGGAGATCCCTGGCAAGGTTCGTAAGTAGGAATGAGTAGCTTTATTTGATGGCAAGGAGACAGACATGTTTAGAATTGGCTGGCTGAAAAGCTTAATGTGTCTTTTAAATTACATTTCAAAATTTTGAGAACAGGGCTATTTGATATTATGTTTACCTATGAGAAAGAGGAATTTTTATTTTCTAAATTGCAAAATTAAAACTTATAGTTCATCTCAAATTTGTACAGAGTTCACATTTAATGGCCAGTTGGTAAAGGAAAATTGGCTTACCCAACTAGAGCAGGGAGAAAGGAGGGAAGCTATGCTGGAGAATTTTTGTTCCTTTGTTATTTACTGGCAGAGATTCTGGAAATATCGTTGTTCAGAATATTCTCTGGTTTCTGACACCATTAACAGTTCCCTGGGATTATCAGCAAACCATAACCTAATACCATGCACAGACTTATTCTGAGCCTGAGTTCCATAATTTGGGTGGGGACACTTGTGGTGAGGTTGTACCAAATAGCCTATAAAAGTACATAGTAAATAGTACATAGAGTACCTCATTAGTCCTGAGCATTGGAGAGCAGTCAGTGTTAGTTGAATTAAAAAATCACGAGATACAAATTCTGAAGGAAACAAAATGAATGAGGCTTCACTGAGAGCATTCATTTGCCAAAATTTCAACCCTTCTTACCAAGAAAGAGCCCAATATCTGTCCATTATTATTCAGTTAGAATCTCATGTTATCTAGTAGACTCAAAGACTCTAGGAACCATACTAAATGATATCTATTAAGTGGTTTATTAATGTTGTATGGGTAAGCATAACACTACTGCTTTTAGCTTAAACATGTTTAAAGTAGTCAAGATTACAAAAGAGGGAATATTTGACTTGAAAAGAAAAGCAGCACAGATGTACCAGATATGTACACTGAAAGGAAGTAATAGTGTAACAAAGAAAATAAAGCTTTAGGTGGATGTTTAGTAAAATGTTTATACATATGTTGTCCATTTGCTAGACATACAGCAACTGTCGACTAAAAAGCTGCCTTTCATAAGAACAGTTTCAAACTTCACAAATGCCTTCCTAGTGAATTTATGTCTACTTCAGTCCATTTACATCTCAGTGAGTGTTTACTGAGTATATACTGTGTTTCATGGGCTGTGCTAAAGCCTGGGCGTGCTGACATGAGGAAGAGGTGGCCCTGCACCCCAACAACTCATGCAGCTGGAGGGAAGCAATGTTAGCTGACAAATGCTACTTACTGTTTTATACGTCATCTAAGAAGGGTTCAGGGGAGCACCAACAAGAGGAGTAAGTCATTCCAAGGAAAGGAAAACTTCAAGGAGGGATTTTCATAATGAGAAGAGCCTGCGGAGGTAGAGAAGGAGGAGAGGTAAACAATTGGATCTAGCTGAATGATGACTTAGCTAGAACTGTAGAAAGTGCACCCCAAGGAGAGCAGAATAGACTACAGAGTGAGCAAGTTTTGAAGAAATTACTGAAACTTTGATGACCTTATTTTACAACATATTTGGAGCAGGTACTTCCTCGCTGAATTGCATTTCATGCAGAACACTTGTGCTGCTTCAGTTAGCCCCCAACTGAGTAGATAGGCCCACTGTGGTTAGAGTGACTTGGAAATCGTGTGAGGTCAGTATTTGACTCTTCATTTCAGTCACGGTCCAAGATTTTGTACATCACCAAGGTCTAGGGGAAGCTTCTCGGCTTTCTGAATACTCTCGCTTGGCTCATGAAGCAGCAGGCCTGCTCTGGGCAGGGCAGGGTCCTTTCTGTGAAGAGTGAATGTCTGTACTGCTCACAGAGCCTGCTCAGTCTGCCCTTCCCCTCCTGTGGGCTCACACTGCGATGCAGATGCTGCCCAGTGCCTCTCAGCATCCAAGTGGCTTTGCCCCATCCCAGCCTGAAACAGCTATCCAGGGCCGAATTCTTAAAACCCCAGGGGTCCTGGAGTGATTCAGAGTCCAGGCCTTGAACCTGTCATAAAATGTAATGGACGGTATATTTTTAACTGCTGAGACCAGAGAGTTCATATAACCTATGAAGGCTGAAACAACATAATGTTTTTTTCTGCATCTCTGAAGCATATGATGGAGCATTATGAATCTTTTACCCCAAAAGACACAAGGTCTTAACCATTTCTGTCTGTGAACCCCTGGCAGGGGAAAATTCATGCAGGTCCCTTCTCAAAAGAATGTTCTTAAGTACATATGATAAAGTATATAGAATCACAAAGAAATTCAATTATGTTAAAATTCAGCTATCAAAATATTTTTTAAAATTTATTTTTCCTTATTTTATTATGTGGGTCCTGGGAACCCTAGCTTCAGACCTTAAAACTGCCAAGTAGGTGCTGTGCTGTTGATCTATATCCCTAGCCCTCAAAATATTTTTTAAAACACATTTGTGGTACAGTAATAAACCTTTTATTAGCACAGTAGTGAGATCTGAAATTTGGAAGGATTAGTGAGCATAAAAAATATTTCAAAGCCTCTACAATTGTGATATATGTAAATGTCTGAGATTTTTATTGATGACAAAAATCTTAGGTCTTTCTAGTACTACTTTGGTTTGCTGCCTGACTTATGAAGGAAGAAAATGCTAAATTTTAGTTATAAGTTATAAAACATGTAACTTTTTCCCATCCTAGTTCACAAACCCTCTGAATGCTTTACCTACATTAATAGCCTCTACTTTAGGGTACAGTTTTGATTAGTAGTAATAAAATTAAGAGGTCTGTCATTTATATATGACATATAATAATAGACCAATTCTTCAGGGTTGGAGAGCTCATTTTTAGTTTTGTGAATACTTTAAACCAAGTCCCCTTCATCTCCAAATTTACCCTTGTAATCTTAGCACTTTATACACAACAGACAGTGTGTGTCATGAGCAGCTCTCAAAGGGTAAAATCAGGTAGGGGAGATGCTAAGGGGAGAAAAAGAGAGGTAAAGAGATGGGGGAAGGAACAGACAGAGAAGAAAGAAGAGAGGGACAAGGGAACAAAGGGAGGGAAGGGGAGAGAGAGGGGGGGGAGAGAGAGAGGGAGAGAGAGACATAGAGATTGAGAGATTGATTAATGTTCCCTGGGGAGGCCTGGGGCTGGTTTGTATTTTTAATCTGGCCTCTGAACCTGAAAACTTACTTTGTTTTTTCTTGAGAATAAATAAAAGAGAGACTCTTACATTCTGATCATACAAGAGCTCTGGGTCATCCCAGGACTTTATATAGCCTTTCTCACCTCTTTAAGGAGATTTAAGCAAACAAGTTCAATATGGAATTTATTACATGGTATTTTGCATCCTATTCCCCAAAAGCTCTGAGCTGGGGATTTTTGCCTGAGATTTATTGGGCAAGTGTTGTCAGAAGTGATGGAGATGGAATGGGACAGGGGAAAAGTTGAGTAAGGATGTGGTCTCAGGAAGTCTAGCCTCTGGGGTTCCCGTGGGGGATTCTAGAGTAAAGCTTATTCTGTCCTGTGACCGGGATTTATCTCAGTGTCTCAGCCAGCCAGGAAACTGGGGCATGTATTAATTTTCTATGCAATATTCCAAATGACAAACTTAGCAGCCTGAAACAACATACATCTGTTATCTCACAACCTCCGTGGGTCAAAAGTCTAGGTGCACCCTAGACTGCTCCAAGTCTTACGAGGCTGCAATCAGGGCATTGGCGAGGTCTCTTCTGAGGCTGGGGGTCCTCCAGGTTCCCCTGGCAGTCAATGGAACTCAGTTCCTTGATGCTGAGAGCCCACACCAACTTGGCTCATCTGGGTCAGCAGGAGTCCAGTCTCTAAGGGCCTCTATCTCTGAGGGACCATTGGAGCAGACTGCCTAGAGCACCTTCTCTCTTACTGACTCATTTCCACTGATTCAGGACTTTAATTACATCTATGAACTCCCTTCACCTTTGCCATAGAGTAACATAATTACAGGAGTAACATCTGCGTATGTCCAGGCCTTTTTACACGGAAGGGGAGGGGATCATACAAGGCTATGGGTCACTTGGGCTATCTTAGAATTTGGTTATTACATGGCATCTTCTTCATAGTACGTGAAACAGAGCTGAGCCTCTCTCAGTGCCAAGGACTTTCTGATACCAAGGTCCTTGCTTCCCTGTTGTCACACTGTCCCTGTTCCTCAGATGGTAGCGATCAGACCTCCATGCTATCATTCTGATAGCATTATGGCTCCCATTCCCAGCTCTTTCAGCCTGCCAATTGTGTAGTTTTCCTTCGTGGATCCTTCCTCTCCAAAAACTCTTGATTCTTCAACTCCGATTCCTTTGCTTGTTCCCTCATCAGATACCCATCATTTAGGTCTGGGCATCTTCTTGTCTGCACTGTGCTTTTGTTTTCCTCTTTCATACTCACTTCTTTTCTACCTTCCTGTGCCTTATACCAAATGAGCCAAGTGTTGGCCACTGCAGTCCCACTGAAGTTCCTCTGAAGGCCAAGCCGCTGTTTGTACTCCTGTCCCTCCGCACCTCAGACACCCATCATCAGGACCTGTCTTGAGTACCTGGTTGCTGCTGCTTTCTGTGCTTCCTGATAGGGACATGCTCAGTCTTGTCCTCAAGGCAAAACTGAGATCCCCTTCCTGTACCATAGGTATCATCCCTGCCTCCACAAACACTACCACAGAAGCAAACTATTCCCCACATATTAAGATAAATGTTTTCTCTTTTTAAAAGAAAGGGCATCAGTGAAGGTTGTGGCTTCACCAATAGGTTAATTCATGCAGATATGTTAATTGGAGCATAACTGATGCCTCTTTAACCTTTCTGGGCAGTAATGATTGCCAAAGGATCATATGTGTCAGATTAATGGTGATATCCATTAACATAAAATGATAACTGCATTTAAATTAATCTGTGGTCATAGTTGAAATATTGATCTTATTGAGAAACTTTCTGAAACAAGATCTACTGATTCACTCACCACTTATTTCCTGTTCTCATGGCAGGATTTCTGGAGTTTCTTCTGAGTTCAATTGTTTGTGGAGCTTTGACTGTCAGGTCAATGTTTGTAACTGAACACATACAAAGACAGAGCTTTGTCTTCACTTTTCCCGATGTGTATCCTGTCTTGGAAGATAACTGTTGTCAGTAGTGCTTTTCATAAAGTTTTATTTAAAATTATTTCTAGATTTTTCTCCCTTGGTTTTAGTTTTGCCTATTTGTTTTCTAATTTATAGGATTGCAAATAAAACCATGTTTGACCTCAGCTTATTTTCTTATAAAATGGGAAATTAATTCTTGCTGCATGCACAGTTTGCAATAAGGATTTATTATAGTAGGACAGTTTGGGTTTTCTAATAAAAGTTACTGTAAAACTTACAGTGAAGACAGTAGCTACCATTGTTCCTCTATAGTCTTTAGGCCATGTATATTATGTAATAATAAATATTACAGCTTTCACTATGTCCTGTATGTCTCTTAGGTTCAGTTCTGAAAGTTCTGTTTTTCTGTCTTCATGATTTGCTGTGGCTATGTCCTGTGGACTTGCCTCTTGGGTCACTGGTTCTGCTCTGTCCAATTTCCAGCTAAATATAAACTCTCTTGTCTTCTCTGAATTTTGTCTTAAATCTGCTTTGTTTCTGAGGCTTATAGCTTTGCGCTGCTGTGGAGTCCCCAGACACCAAAATCAATGTCACATTTGCATCTTTTTCTCTTTGGGACCTTCACTCCTCAAGCTCTGGCTACCTTAGTAGCTTTGAGCTCTAAATTTTGTTTTCACAGATCTCTAAGATTGTGAGAAACTCCAAAACTTGATGTTTAATATTTGTCTGTGCTGTAGTTCTAGAGTTTGAACCCAGGGTCTTTGCACTGTGCTGTGTCCCCAGAGTCTCCCCTCCCTGCCCCTGTGAAATACATTTTGAACCAGGGTCTTACTAAGTTGCCCATGTGGGGCTCAGATTTGTGGTCTTCCTACCTCAGCTTTTTGGCATGCTGAAAAAACATGACTTTTGAGTTCCCACTTCATGCTCAGCTTCACAGCCTCTCATCCCATGGTGCTCATAGCTCTGGAAGCACATCCAAACAAAAGTACTAATAAATGTTGCAGTCCCCTCCATGATCTTTTTATTCTCTTTGTGACTCTTATCTCTGAAGTCCTTTGGTCTTGATAGTACCTTCCTTGATACTTTTAAACAAGTGTATGCACAAGTAATCCTGTGTTTGTGTGTCCAGCTCTTGTAGTTGTCAGTGGGAGGATAGGTACTGAGTTGGTTACTCTGTTATTAATGGAAATGTAAAACCCTCCATTTGCTTTTAAAAGAATCTTCAGGCTTATGAGAATTTTAAAATAGCCTATAACATTTTAACTGCCATTCTAATTAGAGTCATGTGTTGCTTAACAAGGATATATTCTGGAAGCATGGTGCTGGGCAATTTCTACACTGTGTGAACACCATAAATTACACTCACCCAGACTAAGACAGTTACAATGTCACCAGACAGTCGTTGCTCTCTTATGTTCATGCACCCCCCGCCGACCCACGCATGTGGTATGCTGAGGGACTGTATTATGCTCACAGGGATCACGAAAATGATGTCCTACTTTCAGAGATTTCTCTTTTCTAGGAATCTCATAGCTCTGGAAGCACATCCAAACAAAAGTACTAATAAATGTTGCAGTCCCCTCCATGATCTTTTTGTTCTCTTTGTGACTCTTGTCTCTGAAGTCCTGTGGTCTTGATAGTACCTTCCTTGATACTTTTAAACAGGTGTATGCACAAGCAGTCCTGTGTTTGTGTGTCCAGCACAGCACAGGTAGAAGTGGTGAGAGAGGTTGCAGGATAACAGGTGAGAGGGGACAGAAGCATCACGTCTTTGGGGGAAAGAAAAAAAGACTTCTTTAAAAAAACACAGAATTTCCCCAAAGCAGTTCTCTGGCTTAATACCAAGTGCTTATTTGCTGCCTTTCTTGATTCTTGTGCATTTAAAGTAAGGCCAACTCTTTCTGTTTTCATTTTCCTTGGCCACTGTCACTGCTACTAACTGCAGAAAAGGAAAACCCTTTAGTTTTTGGTGGAGAAAAGTGGCGATGGGTAGGTTTCTAAGTCACGTGGACAGGCAGTGGGTACCACAGGGTTCAGTGTAGCTTACTCGGGCTTTAGAGTGAGGGGTTCCTGCCAAACAGTAGTGTGTATTTCCTTTGGCCATGTATGTGGGGCCCCCTTGCCCTGTCCTGTTGCTGTGTCTTAACTTGGAACCTTCTTATCTTTCCCTGAACCCCGCTACCTGTATCTTTTCCTGAGTTCTGCCCCCATCAATCTACTTCCAGGCTATGGCTTCGAGGCGGTGTTCTAGAACATGGCCTCTAGTATTATTTTACCCCCTTCCCAGTTCTTCCTAGTTTTTAGAATGACATTGGCACAACCTGAAAGGCTGCCTGGGACCTGGTTTCTGGGTGAGCCTCCTGCCCCCATTCCTGCCCAGCAGCCTGACGTTCTTACTTCCGGGAGTCAGTGCTGTCCACCAGACACACACCACTACTCCAGCTGGGCCTCCCACCTGCTTGCTGGAGTGCGTCCTTCTGAATTACATCTTAGCCCAGGGGTGCCTCCTTGGGAAGCCTGAAGCCCCATAGGAATTGGATGTCCTTTCTTTGTGTCCCTGGAGCCCCCTCCTTGCTGGTGCACATTGTGTGGCATTGTCACTGCTCGCCTGTTTCCCCTGAGAGCAATTGTGGACTGATGGTCTTTCATGTGTGCCCAGCACATTGCCTGGCATAAAGTAAGCACCCAATAAATTTCAAATGCAGCCTATGTTAAGTTCCCCATAAAACCTCAGCCACTGCCAGCTCTGCTCCCAGTCTGTGTGCTCTCTGTGAGGGACCCTTCAATTTCCAAGCAGGAGACTACTGTCGAATTTTAGCAGGGAAGGTAGATTTTAGCCTTTCTTCCATAAGTGGGTTTTCAACTATTTTTTT
Source organism: Ctenomys sociabilis (assembly GCA_004027165.1). Lineage (NCBI taxonomy): Eukaryota > Metazoa > Chordata > Mammalia > Rodentia > Ctenomyidae > Ctenomys > Ctenomys sociabilis. The sequence goes on along the minus strand of PVKA01003966.1, from coordinate 210 downwards.
TTTTTTGTCTTTAAGCAGAAATACAAAAGGAAATGTATAACAAGTAAAATCAATTGAGTCAGATAAGGCAAAGTGAATGGCATAAGCTGCAGGATACTAATCAGCTTTTCTTCTGGATGGTTAACAACCTAAGATCCCAAGTCAGAGTTGAAGAAATAGAAGAGCCACAAGGCCAGCCAACATTTTGGACCTAGCCTTTCAAGGTCAGCG